>LFYR01000692.1:1038215-1050803 GCA_001185155.1 Zostera marina | reverse complement strand
AGCCTACTCCTTGCACACCTGTCCGGCCTGATTCTCGCGCGGAACCCTGCTTGCCCACCTTGACGCCTTGCCTGAGCTATCCTTGAGCACCGTTTGGGTTCTCTTCCCTGTGGCGGGTTTTGAGAGTACCCGACCCCTTCCTTTTGTCCACCTTTCTGCGATAGGGGTTGAGTGTGCTTCCTCGTCTACCCACGTTCATCCGTGGATGAGGATTATTACTTGAATACTTGCCCCCTCCCTTTGCTCGCTTTTCTGCGACCGAGGCTAAGTGTTATTCCTCGTCTACCTACGCTCGTCCGTAGGTGAGGATTGTTGTTTGAATACTTGCCCCCTCCTTTTGCTCGCCTTTTTGCGACCGAGGCTAAGTGTTATTCCTCGTCTACCTACGCTCGTCCGTAGGTGAGGTTTGTTGTTTGAATACTTGCCCCTTCCTTTTGTTCGCCTTTTTGCGACCGAGGCTAAGTGTGACTCCTCGTCTACCTACGTTCATCCGTAGGTGAGGATTGTTTTTTGAATACTTGCCCCCTCCTTTTGCTCGCCTTTTTGCGACTGAGGCTAAGTGTTACTCCTCGTCTATCTACGTTCATCCGTAGGTGAGGATTGTTCTTGAGTACGTCACTCGTCTAACCTACGTTCTTCCGTAGGTGAGGTTCACTCTTGAATACATGCCCCTCTGTCTACGTTTTTTTGTAGAACGGGGTGTGTGTTTAGCTGATGTGTCCCCCGTCTAACCTACGTTCTTCCGTAGGTGGGGTTTACTTTTTGAGTACATCCCTCGTCTAACACTACGTTTCCGTAGGTGAGGTTCTTCCTTTAGCCGATGTGTTCCCCGTCTAACCTACGTTCTTCCGTAGGTGGGGTTCACTTTTTGAGTACATCCCTCGTCTAACACTACGTTTCCGTAGGTGAGGTTCTCCTTTTAGCCGGTGTGTTCCCCGTCTAACCTACGTTCTTCCGTAGGTGGGGTTCACTTTTTGAGTACATCCCTCGTCTAACACTACGTTTCCGTAGGTGAGGTTCTCTTTTTAGCCGGTGTGTTCCCTGTCTAACCTACGTTCTTCCGTAGGTGGGGTTCACTTTTTGAGTAAATCCCTCGTCTAACACTACGTTTCCGTAGGTGAGGTTCTCCCTTTAGCCGATGTGTTCCCCGTCTAACCTACGTTTTTCCGTAGGTGGGGTTCACTTTTTTCCTTGGATGGGATACGCATCCTGACTCTGTTACCATTAAGACTTTCTCTACCCACGTTCTTCCGTAGGTAGAGTTAATTTGGCGTCCTACTTTGTTACTGCGTCCAGTAATGGTAGGTCATCAAATATCTTTATATGGCTCAGTTCATTTTGCTGCCGTATCCCCGTCCGAGTTGTGGACTTCCACGATTCCTCAGGAGCATTTCGTGTTACACCCTCCTGTCTTGGTGTGCCTCCGCAACTCCCACTTGTCTGGGTTCTTTTTTCTGCACCCCTTTTATGTGGGAAGAAAAAGTCGATCCCTTGTTGAGTTTGGTCGACTTTTGCGAAATGTCGATCCCTTATCGAGTTTGGTCGACTTTTGCGAAATGTCGATCCCTTGTTGAGTTTGGCCGACTTTTGTCAAAAAGTCGATTCCTGATACTTTTGGTCAAAAGTCGATCCCTTGTGTTAAAGAGTCGAATTTGCCATTTTTTGTCCTTTTGTACTGTCCTAGGGTCTATAAATACGACCCCTAGGTTCTCCTTCTCCTTCATCCATGGCTCTTCTTGTGAGTCTCTTTGCTGATTTTATTCAGGGAGAGATTGAGGAGCTGGATAGAATTTTGAATATTTTGGATCCTCGGTCGTCAACCTTGGATCTTCCTTCTCTGCGCCAGCTTATTGTTGAGTGTCAGAGTGTTGCTGTTGCTGCTAGGGAATCAATTTTTGAAGAATGGTCTGGCATCGATCTTCCGCCCGCTTCTTCTTCTGTTGTCCCTCCTCATGCCGACGTCGGAGGCGTCCCCGCCGCGGTGCTTCCCCGCTGGATCAGGTTCCTCGCCGCTTGCGTCGCCGTATCAATTTTAATTAGAAACCTGTAATATTTTTCATTCATCATTTTTTGTAATTGAAAATATACTTTTACCTTTTCCTTTATTCGACTTACACCTTTACTTTGAAATACGTTAGTGTAACCGATGTTTTCTTTTGGTCAATACCATATTCTTTTGTCCTTTTCTGAAGATGTCGGATATTTGACAACGAGTCGATCTCATTTCTCCCTGGAAATGTCGACGTTGCTCAAAAAGTCGATCTCATCTTTTTCTGAGGATGTCGATGTGTCTGCCGATCCTTTTCTGAAGATGTCGGATTTTTGACAACAAGTCGATTTAATTTCTCCCTGGAAATGTCGATGTTACTCAAAAAGTCGATCTCATCTTTCTCTGAGGATGTCGATGTGACTGCCTATCCTTTTCTGAAGATGTCGGATTTTTGACAACAAGTCGATTTCATTTCTCCTTGGAAATGTCGATGTTACTCAAAAAGTCGATCTCATCTTTTTCTGAGGATGTCGATCAGAGTAGTGCGGAATGTCGATCCTGACCTTCTTTTTGAAGGTTTCGAATTCCTTTCCAAATGTCGACGTCTATCCCCTTTCTGGGAATGTCGAACTTAATTTTCTGCGGAATGTCGATCCTGACCTTTTCTTTTGAAGGTTTCGAATTCCTTGGTAAATGTCGACGCCTATCCCCATTTCTGGGAATGTCAAACTCACTTTTCTCCGGAATGTCGATGATTTTTCTGAAATGTCGATGAATTTTCCTGGAATGTCGATGCCATCTAGTTGGATTTTGGAGTTTTTCGTGGACTGGGCCGTCGTGGGCCTGCCGGGCCCGTGGGATTTCCGGCCCAACGGGTCGACCCGGATGAACAGTGTCCGCGACGGTTCGTCTTCGACTTTCCCCTATAAATAGCGGAGGGGGGTTCACTTTCTTCCCACTTGTTTCCTTCGCTCCGACTGATCGACTTTCTGCGCATCGACTTCCAGTCTCTTCGCTTCGACTTCTCGCTTCGACATCCGTTTCTCCGCTTCGACTTCCAGCGTGCGTAAGGCTTCGACTTGAGCCTTGGAGGTGCAGCTTTCTGGGGTCCGACTTTCGTTGTCGGGCTCTTCTGAGGTTGCACTGGGTTCGACTTCCTTGGGGTCCGACTTTTCTGAAAGTCGGTCCCTTTCGAAGTTGTTCCCCATTGGACTGTGGTCCGACTTTGTGAGGTTTGACGCCTTGTCATCGACTTTTCAAAGTTGGATCCATTTTTACTGGGATCGACTTCCATGGGTTTGGCCTTTGCGCTCCCGAAGTGCTTCCCTTGGTCCGAGTTTACTGGGGTCGACTTCCTGAGACCCGACTTTCCTGGGATCGACTTCTGAGGTCGACTTCCCTGGGATCGACTTCTGAGGTCGACTTCCCTTATGTTGCTAGTTCGATTCCCTGAAGTCCGGATCGACTTTTCTTGGGATCGACTTTTGCCATAACTTGGGCTGACTGCTATGTTCTTCGTGCAGGTTCATAATGTCTTCTGACAAGAATTCGCAGCAAGATCTTCCTCTCGATGAGGATCGGGCTATTGTTGCCAGCCCTCAGACGTCTCAGGCTGATACTGCCGTGATAGAGCCTGTTCCCATCGAGGTTCAGGCCAGAGTCTGTTCCTGCCGAGGTTCAGACCGCTTCTGCCGTAACGGAGTCTAGAGTTGCTTCGCCTTCCTCCTTACCTGTTGGAAGTAAGCGAAAAGCTCTTTCCCGTCGTACGCACAAGCCCGTACCTAGTAAGTTACTTATTATTATCTATTTCGTAACTTACTCTTTATTTGTTTCTTTTTGTTTGTAGGTGCTCCCCATTCTTCCCCCGCACATCTAGCTCGGGAAGCTCGGGTTCTTCCTACTATAGTTCCTCTTCTTCAGAGCAGGATGTAGAAATTGGAGGAACCCCTCCCTCCGTTGTTAGGACTCCTCTTACCGTTATTTTGCCTACCATTCCTGAGGAGGCTCCTACTACGGAGGATTTATCTGTGACTACAACGATTCTGCTCAACTTCCTCCCGAAGTCTGTAGTCAGAACATTCTAGAGGGCTCTCCTTTGGGTTACCCCCCTGAGACGAAGGAGAAGTACCCCTTTCCTTCTCCTCTTGAGGAGAAGAGCGCCCCATCCTTCTATCGGGAGATGGATGGTTCTTGGCGTCAGTGGTCCGTTCTCATTCGCAACGGTTTCCACGTTGTCCCTATCCTCGACCGGGGCGAGTACGGGACTGGGTATGGTTCTTTCTGTGCAGTCTCTCTGACTGATATTCCGGGCTACCCCCTTTCCTCTAATGCGGGTAGCTGCTCTAACACCCTTTCCCTGGATGCCGCCCAAAGAATTTTGAGGGGGTTAGAGCTTAGAGAGAGAGTGTACTGGGCGTACCCTTCTGAGGATCTATTTTATGTTGGCACTCCATCGGATCTATTTCACTAACTTTCCGATCCTTCCGATCCCTTCCCTAGTTAGTGAAATCCTCTTGTATTCTGGATTGTGTATATCTCAGATGGGTGCTGCCTTCTTCTTTTATGTTAGGGGATTCATAAATATCCTTAGGGATGCTGGCATAGTCCCCACTGCTCGGCTGTTCTTCCACTTCTTCACTTTTCAAAATCCGAAGAAGGGCAGCCCTTTTATTGCATGTGCCAGCCGTGCTACATCTGTTACTCACTCTGCCCTCTTGAAAGATCCTCCGACCAGGCGGAACAAGAGTGAGTTCATTTTTGTGGATTGCAGGTTATGCCCTGGTAGCAGACTTCTCCCTGCATCCACTAGTGGTCGCAAGCCTACTCCTCGTCCTGATCTGACTGAGGATGAGGGAGCTTCCGTGCAAAGGCTGGCCTTTTTGCATCCTATCGATGTGCCTGTCGGTCACGCGATTGATGATACTTTTAACCGACAAGGACAAGGTCTTCCTTTGCCTGTTTTTCCTTTCTATATGTATGCATTTTCTAATTCTGTTTTTATTCCTTGCAGATTTTTATATGCGTAACCCTGGAGGTGTCCCTGAACGCATTGGGCAAAACGAAACGGGCACAAAGGTTTATGCAGCCGCCTCTAAGCCTTCTGACACCGATCATTTGAGGCAACGTTCCCTTGAGAACGCCTACACGATGGCGCATTCCCCTACTCCTACTGACGAAGTCCCACGAACTGAGGAAGGGGAGGTACCTATAGAAACTACTCCTGCGCAGTCTCCTGCTGCCTCCAAGCTCGCTTCCTTCTTCCGTACTCCAGAAGAGGAGCGAGAGAGAACTGCTGGGAAGGAGACCCAGCCTGAGGGGTCTGAGAAGAGAAGAAGAAAAGAACACCTCCCCCCAGGACCAACTCATCTCCTCTGAGGAAATCTAGGAGACATTCCTCCAGGCGACAAACTCCTCCTCGCAGGACATATTATGCTGGAGAGTCCTCCCGGGGCCGATACAACTATGCTTCTACCCGGGAAACACAACTGTCGGGGTACCAAGGTTCACACCCCCGGAACTACGGGTCCAAGTTCCCTCTGGTCGCTGACACGGATGCCGCCCGAACCACACTGCGGACCATATCTGGGTATCCGATGGACCGGACTGTCGAAGAAATAGGACAGAATCTGAGTAACGTGAGTACTTCTGTTTTAATATTTTCATGAGTATATTCTTACTCATTCTTTCTTTTTGCAGCTCACCTATTTATTTCAGGGCCGCCTTTCTTCCTTGTCTCGTCTTCGTGACTATCAGTCTATGGAAGACGAGTTGAAGAGAGTGAAGCGCCGATGCAAAGATCTGGAAGGCGAGGTTGCGCAAAAAGCTTCAGATGCCTCGACTCTGTCTGCCACCAACAAGAGGTTGGCTGAAGACTGGGCTGCTCAAAAGAATCTCCTGAGAGATAAGGAGCAGGAACTCTCCAAAGTCAACGGGGAGTTGGGGGCTGCAGAGATGGAATTAGTAGCTCAACGTGCCAGGGTCTCAATTAAAGAGTCGATGATTGCCGATATCACCCGCCAGCACGAGAATACTGAGGCGAACCTTCAATCTTGTCGGGCACAGAATGCCATATTTACTCGACGACTGAACGAAGGTTATGATGAGAACAAGAAGCTTTCCAAGTCGCTGGATGATTATAAGAACTCAATAACGCGACTGGAAGAAACGGACCGGGCAAAGACTGAGGAGGTCCAACGTCTGACTGAGGAAGCTCGACATATGACTGAGGAGCTTCAACGTATGGTCGACCATCTGGAGAAGCTCAAGGTTGATTATCTTGCCAATGTGCGAGATTACAATGACTTGGTCGATCTGGGTCCTCATGTCTGCCCTGGTTTCGAAGCTGAGGATGTCCACAACTGGGCCCGCAAGTACCCCACAGAAGCTACCGAAGTTCGAAATCGGGCGCTTGCGGAAGAAGAGGATGAAGAGAATGAAGAAGAGGAGACTCTGGGTGACGACACGACTGCTACCGTTGACAACAATTTCTCCATAAAAGATCAAGATAACAACGATGCAGAGGGTTCTAAAGATACACCCCCCCTCCTAAATCCTAAATAGATTAATCCTTGTAATTTACATTCCTTTGTAATTCATGTTCAATTAATATATGGAATGTTTTCTGAGTGTTTTGATTACTAATAATAGTTAACTAAACAACATATTAGTTAAGTAGTTCAAACTATTACAAGAGTAGTATAATCCTACTTGATCGTTTAAAAGTACAACTGTAGGTTATCTGCGTGCGAAGTATTGGGAATGCCTGTTCCATCTTCCCGCTTTAACTTGTACGTGCCTGGTCGGAGTTCTTCCTCCACCACATATGGTCCTTCCCAATTTGCGCCTAGTTTGCCTTTAGAGCAGTCTTTTCTGCCGAAACTCGCTCTTCTCCATACTAGGCTTCCTTTTCTTATCGCTTTACCCTTGACATTCTTGTCGTGATATCTAGCGATACTTTGTTTGTAAGCTGCATTCTTTGCCTGTGCATTATCCCTAAGCTCATCCACTAAGTCCAGAGTTATCGCACATGATCTCATGTTTTCTTCCATGTCATAGGATAACATTCTGACCGTTGGAATGCTTAGCTCTGTTGGGATTAGTGCTTCCATTCCATATGCTAGTGAGAACGGGGTTTCTCCGGTGGGTGTCTTTTCAGTGGTTCTATACGCCCACAGGATCTCTGGTAGTAGATCTGCCCACGAACCTTTGGCCTGTTCGACTTTTTTCTTCAGTCCCTGAACGATGGCTCTGTTTGTGACTTCTACTTGCCCATTACCCTGTGGTCTGTATACCGATGAAAAATGGATTATAGTGCCCATGTTCTCGCACAATCTCGTAAACTCCCCACCGGTAAACTGTGTACCGTTATCTGTCACTATATGCATTGGAACACCGAATCTGCACATTATGCACTTGAAGACAAACTTTGTTGCTGCTCCTTGAGTTATCTTGGGTACAGCTAGCGTCTCGACCCATTTAGTAAAGTAGTCGACAGCCACAAATATAAATTTGGCCTGGCCTGTCGATACTGGAAATGGTCCCACATTATTATTCTTTGGGCCAGAGATCTTCCCCCTTGATGTATTCCGCATACTCCTTGATGAATCTCCTCTACAATGAATTGTCCTTCTTCTGTTGAGACACATTTCATTAGAGGTCCGTTGTAGGATTTCATATACAGAATGTCACCGATTAGGCAGAATCTCGAAACGCGTGTTTGCAACTTGCGTCTTTCATTCTTATTTTCAGGAAGTTTCTGTCCCTCGAAGTATTCTATCAAGGGCTTCCTCCAGTCTTCTGCCTGGATCGTGACTAAGTTACATGAAGGTGTAGATGCTGAGTCAACTAGTATCTCTCTTTGCCCCCCCTCGAAAGCAGAAGCTAGCTTTGCCAGGGCATCAGCTGAGTTATTTTGACTCCCTGGGATCTGCTCTACTTCAACCTTAGTGAATTGTTCTTTGATTTTTTCCAGTGTGGCTGCGTACTGTACAATTAGAGGTTCTTCAACAGTGAACTCTCCTGTGAATTGCCGAGCCACTAGTTGAGAATCTGTTCTAATAATTACTGAACAGGCCCCTAATCTTCTGAGAATTTTCATTCCTTGGATTACAGCTTCGTATTCTGCTATATTATTCGTAGCTGAAAACTGTAATCTGATAGAATGTTCATATATTCTTTGGTCTGGAGTGATTATCTTTATTCCCACTCCTGCACCTGTACTGCAGCTTGAGCCATCAACCTCTACTATCCAAGGTTTTTCTTTGCTTTCCTAGGTCATGTCTACAATAAAGTCTGCGACTGCTTGCCCCTTAATGGCTGTGGCAGGAACAAAATCTACATCGAACTCGCTTAACTCCAGTGCCCACTTCGTTAATCTTCCGGAAGTATCTGGCCTGTGGAGGATTCTACGGAGTGGATGTTCTGTTAAGACTTTAATTGTATGAGCCAGAAAGTATGCTCTGAATCTGCGTGCTGCATGTACTACTGCTAGGACTATTTTTTCCACTGGAGGATATCTTGTTTCTGCCCCTTGTAGCCTTTTTGAGTGGTAATATATCAGGATCTGTTCACTGTCCCTTTAACATATTAGAACTGCACTGATAGCCTCTTCTGAAGCTGCTACGTAGACGTACAATTCCTCCCCTATCTTTGGCGAAGTTAGGTGTGGTAGAGAAGCCAGATGTGTTTTGAGCTGTTGAAATGCCTCGTCACACTCTGTAGTCCATGTTATTGCCCCTTTTTGACTAGTTTTTAGCAGTTGGAAAAAGGGTTTGCATTTGTCTGCTGTTTTGGAAATGAACCGACTTAAGGCATTGATTTTTCCGTTCAGCTTTTGTACCTCCTTTATTGTTCGAGGTGGTGTTGTTTCTAGTATTGCTGCTATTTTATCTGGATTTGGTTTTATCCCTTTCTGCCCTACATAGAATCCAAGAAATTTTCCTTCTTGTACTCCGAAACTGCATTTGGCAGGGTTTAACCTCATCCCATAATTCTGCAGAGTTTCCAGGGTTTCTTTCAGATCGTTTGGGTGTTCATCTGCTTTTTTGGATTTCACCCAGGGTTTCTTTCAGATCATTTGGGTGTTCATCTGCTTTTTTGGATTTCACCAGAATGTCATCTACATATGCCAGGACATTTCGTAGGCCGAAAGGCATGACTTTGTAGCAATATGTCCCCCATTCTGTGATGAATGATGTAGCCTCTTCATCATCCTCTTTCATTAAGATCTGATTGTACCCTGAATGTGCATCCATCATAGATAGTAACTCATTCCCTGATGCTGCATCTACCAATCTGTCGATGGATGGGAGTGGGTAGCTGTCTTTTGGACATGCTTTATTGAGATCTGTGAAGTCTACACACATCCTCCACTTCCCATTAGATTTTTTAACCATAACTGGGTTTGCTAACCACTTTTGATATTTGACTTCCCGGATGTGCCCAGCTTTGATTAATTTTTCAATTTCAGCCTGTGCTGCCTCCTTTCTTTCAGCTGCGAGTATTCTTCGCTTTTGCCGTATAGGAGTAAAGCTACTGTCTATGTTGAGATCATGGCACGTTATAGTACGTTGTACCTGTGAGGGTGCCTCCCCTTCCCATACGAACGTGTGCACATGGGTTTCTAATAGTTGCAGCAGTGACTTTTTTAAATCGGAGGACAAAGATGTCCCTATCAGGACTCCTCCTTTTGAGAGTTTGACCTCCTCAACTTGATTAGATGAGGTTGTGTCTTCTTCCTCCTCTCTTTCTTGGATGTACAGGGTTATAGGTTTAGCTATTTTAGTTGCTTTCCTGTACGAATTTCTGGAGTCTTTCTGTGCTCCAAAAACTGTTGCCATTTTGCCATCTTTTCCTGGGTACCTGAAGCATTGATGGTAAGATGATGGTATCGCTTTGAAACCGTGAATGCTTGGTCTGCCCAAGATCCCATTGAACGGAGAGTCTATATTGACCACAACGAAATGTGCTGTGCGTGATACTCTCCTGTTTCTTTTTCCTAGGGATATCTGTAGATCGATGGCTCCTACTACTGGGGCCTTTGTGTTTGTAAACCCATAGATGGCTTCCTTGGCCGGGGTTTGCTGATCCACTTTGTAGCCTATTTTTTCGAACGCAGCTAGGTATAATATATCTACTGAGCTGCCATTGTCCACCATTACTTTGTTCAGACTTAAGTCATCCCCTATATCCACTTGTATCACTAGTGAATCCTCATGTGGGCTGACCACGTTGTCCAGATCTTCCTCAGAGAAGCTTATTTCCTCGCTTGGGTACGATCTTTTCATAGATTTTGGTACCGTTGTAGTCTGCATTACTTTGCGCGAGTAACTTCTGCTTTCTCCTACCGATCCTCCACCGAAGATTAAATTAATTACCCTTCTTTTGTGGTTAGTGTCTGAATCGGGATTCCTTGAGCGTTGGTGCTTACCCTTGTTCTTTGGGTCCTTGCAGCCTTGTCGTCCCCTTTCTATTTTATTTATATATTGCCTTAGCTTCCCTTCCTTCACTTGTGTGTCCAGGAAGGTACTCAGCTCCCTGCAGTTTTCTGTATTGTGCCAGTAATCCTTGTGAAACTTGCAATACCTGTTCCTCCTTGTTCGAGCCTCTTTCGTTGCAGGGTTTAACTCTTCTGGTTGAGGAAACCTTATTCTTCCCTTTTCTTTATTGTAGATTTCCTCTTTTGGAGTAGTGAAAACCGTAAATCCTAAGTCTTTGTACTTTGGATATCTTGATTTCCCAAACTCCTCAGATGTCTGGTAGACCTTTCCATCGTGTTTTGGTCTCCAGGATGATTCTCCTTTCTCAAACTTCTGAAATTTTCTCTTTGGTGCTTCATATGCTTTTTTATTGCTTATGGCACCTCTCTCTTTTTCTTTTTCTTTCTCATACTCTTCAGAATTTATGTATTTCTGGGCCTTTGTTAGCAGGTCCTCCATGCATTTTACATTACTGACGTTTAGCTTTATTGCCAATGGCGTGTTCATGTCTAGCCCTTTTGAGTATGCGCATATTGCGATTGTTGTATTCAGATCGGAGATTTTCTGCATGGCTTCCGCGAATTTAGTTGTATAATTCCGAAGCGTATCTCCATTCTGTTTGATTGCAAACAGTGATTCTGTGCCCTTTCTTACTCTTGTGTTTCCACAGTGTTGGGCGACGAATTTCTTTTTTAAGTCCTCGAAACTTGTTATGCTCCCTGGCTGAAGTTCGACGAACCACCTATATGTAGGCCCTTTCAGTATTCCTGGGAATGCTCTACATAGGATGTCATCCCTTGATGTGGCCCACTGCATTGCTCCCACAAACATATTTATGTGGTCTGCTGGGTCCATTTTCCCATCATAAATCTGCAGCCTGGGTAGCCTGAATTTCAGAGGTGCTGGTTTTACCATTAGCGATTTGTGCAGGGCATCCATGCCTACCAGCCAGTTTGGAACCTCGCCTCCTCCTTCTGTGTCTCCCGTGCTTTCTTCATATACGGGTTTTTTGAGAAGAGGTTTGGGTAGCTCCTCTGGTTTGCGAGGTAGTGGTGCGCTGGAGTGTGCTGCTCTGTGACTTGACACTTCCTGTTGCACCTTGGCCTGCTTTGAGGTCTGAGCTTTTGAATGGTATATTGATGCTTTAGATTTTTCAATATCCTTTATTTTTTCGCTCATTTTTGCTATGGTTTCCTTCATCTTTTCCAGCTCTTCTATGGGCATTTTTACGAACCCATGAGTGGATTCTGATGCAGCAGCCCTTGGTTCCTTGCTGCTTGTGGGTCCCCCCTTTTTAGGTTGTTCTTCCGAAGGTTTCTCCTTTTCAGCAAGGAGTCGGATGGCCTCTGCTATCGCCTGAACTGTGATGTTCAGATTTTCCCCTCCTGCTGAAGCTTGAGGAGTTTGCTCGGGTTCACCCTCGGGTTCAGCCTCAGGTCCTGTGGGAGTCCTCTTGTTTTTATTGGCCTTGGGTGGTCGACCCACTGGCCTTTTAGTTTTTGAGTTGCCAGGCTGTTGCTCTGGTGCCTCCTGAGAATTTGCTCCTCCTCCTTGGGAAGTGCTTCGAGTTACCACCATTCTGGAGTGTTCGACTTTTTTTGTAATGAGTGTTCGACTTTTTGCTTGGAGAGAAAAGTCGATCTTCAAAAAGTCGATCCTTAGTGCACTTGGAGGGTTCCTTGGAAGTCGATGCCTGAAAGCCTAGCTCCTTGAGGGATCGACTTTTTTTCCTTGGAAGAAAAAGTCGATCTTCTGAAAAGTTGATCCCTTGCTGGCTGATTTCCTCGCAAGACTCCCTAGCTGGCGACTTGGAAAAAAGTCGATCACTTTTTTCGAAAAAGTCGAGGAGCTTTTGTCGTGAGTATCTTTGAGTCACAGACGGCGTCAACTAATGGGGCTGAAACCCGACCAGTACTCAAGACGCGCAAGCAAGCGCCAAGCGGGGAACTCCGCGGGAAACCGGACCGGAACTCAAGTGTGCAGAGCTCTGCTTCGCTAGGAATCCTTCTTCTCCAAATGACTTGCCTTTAATGAGTGGGGGGTGCCCTCTATTTATAGGGTTCTTATGGGGGTAATATGGTCATTTGGGCAGTAACCGCCTAACTGCCCAACTGATCAGAT
>LFYR01000692.1:956584-1038115 GCA_001185155.1 Zostera marina | reverse complement strand
CCAGGATCGACTTCCAGAGATCGACTTTCTGGGGGTCGACTTTCCTGGTGATCGACTTTATCCAAAAGTCGATCCCAGGGAAGTCGATCCTCAGGAAAGTCGATCTTCCTAGGATTCGACCTGGGACCTCCCCAACCCTAGAATAGATACCTTAACTCATCTTAGGCTACCCGGACTTCTAGTTGCTGGTAGGTTGTGACCGTGTTCGGGATACTGTATCACCAGTACTCCCCCCTTCTCTGCGTATTAGATACTTTGGGATACGTCTTTTAGTACTATGGTCTGCGTGTCGGACCCTGTACTATCAATAAATATACATAAAATAGTTATTTATACATGAACATAAATAAAATAAATATAGATAAAATAAATATTTATCTATGTTTTCTTTTCTGTCTAAAGTTCCATACCAATGAAACCATATGAACAATCCTGAAAGACATGTTAATTCATGTTCTGATCATCATCTTAAGCTACAGAAAATGTAGAAATTCATATAGTTAATGGATCATTTTAATTTCTAGGTTGTGCAAGTTAAACAGAAATGAACCCATCTTCAAAATATTTAGCCATGTAAGATTTATAATTACAAAGAGATAGAGAAATATAAAAGAATAAGTTTGAGCTTATCAAAGTAAAGCTCCATATAAGAATTGAGAGCTAGTCCTAGCTATAAGAATTTTAGGTCATCCAAATTTCTTCGAATCATCATATATGGAAATGCATCGATCTTCACTTCAATTACTTCACTATCAATTACTTCACTATCAATTACTTCACTATCAATTAGATAATGCATCGATCTTCCGGTAATTATAGAAATGCCTATCTGGCAAAAGGAGCTGTTACATCTTCATAGTAAATATCAGTATCGGTTGATTTTATAGTCAAGCTTTTTTGAGGTATTTCAATCTCCAAACACTCCTTCAATTGTTTCACTATATCAAACATTGACAGTCTTTCATTAGATTTTTGGGGTATACACGCAAATGCAATCTCCAATGCTTTCCGAGCAGAAATGATGTTATATTCCCCATTAAGTTTTGGATCGATTATTTCATCTATTTCTCCCCTTTCTATCATTGGCTCCACCAATGTAGCTATAGGGATTCTTTCTCCCTCATGATTAACAACAGCAGGTTGACCTGTTATCAATTCAATAAGAACAATTCCAAAGCTGTAAACATCACTTTTCTCATTAAGTTTTTGTGTTTTATGGTATCTGCATTTTCAAAAAGGTATGTATATATGTCATATTGGAGGAAATTAATGCATACATATTTAAATGAATATTGATCGATAAAGAAATGACTAACTCTGGATCAATGTATCCGAAAGTACCCATGACAATAGTAGACATACTAGTATTTGCACCATTTTCAAAGATTTTAGACAATCCAAAATCTGCAATTTTAACCTCAAACTTCTGTGATAATAAGATGTTAGTTGTCTTTACATCTCGATGGACTATTGCTGGTTGACATTCTTGATGCAAATAATTCAATCCTGCTAGGTTCAACGATATAAGGTGTACATATATATTTTTTAAAAACTACAAAAGAAGGTTTTTAATTAATTTGAAACCTTGTGCGATTTCAAAAGACATCCTTATTCGATCTCTCCAACTTATTATGGTTGAGCTGTTACATTGACCTACAAAATTTTGATTTTGTATAATCACATAAAATTATATTGTTGGCTAATATATTTTATAATCAGTTAACCTGAAATAAGATTTCGAAGACTTCCTCCTTCCATATATTCATACACCAGTGCTAGATGACCAGTCTCTGTGCAATACCCAACCAAAGATACAAAGTTTTTATGGTGGATCCTTGATAGGATTTGAGCCTGTATCAACAGTTTAATTAATATACATGTGAAATTTTTTCCTGAATTGTTCATTGAAAAGATATTAATGAGAAAGCAATCAAAACACGAGATATTAAAGGAAAAATCATGAGATCGATCGATCACTAATTACAAAGATTTATCTTCTCTTAGAAAACTTATATATATACATGCATATGAATTATTAATTAATGTACTTGCCTCCATTTGAAATTCTTTTGAACCTTGAATGGAAGAATCTGAGAGCATCTTTACAGCCACTTCAGAACCATTCCTCTGATCGATACCATAATAAACATTCCCAAATCCACCTTTTCCGATTATTTTATTGAAGTTTTTGGTCATGGTGACCAGATCAAGGTATGTGAATTCGTTATTAGATGTATGGATTCCAGGAAATGTACCTTGCAAAGGACAACCTCTTAATGGTTCTTCTGATCGAGTATCTGAAAGGATTTTAACATGTTTCATTAAAATTCATGTACAGTTCTTTGCTAAGTAAAATATTATACTTTTTTATGATCATCAACTTACTCCTTGCACTTCTTTTTACTTTCCAACCGATAAATATAATCACTGCCACTGAAAATACAACAATGGTTGAACAAATTACAGCAATAATATGTATCGTAGTTTTGTTTGATGAACTCTTTCCACAGAGGTCGCCGAAGCATAGGTCAGGGTTTCCTTCGAAACTAACCATACATTAATTTGATTAGAATAAAGTAAAAATCCAATATTAATCACTTTCAATATTATTATATATCTATGAAATAATGGGAAACATAATATTTTATTTAAAAAACTTGAAATTGTTTGTTTTTAAATTTATTAATGATACCTCATGTTAAGTAATCCACGTCTTTGTCGTTGTATTAAGTTGTTTGGTATCAATCCAGTAAAATTATTTTCAGATAAATCCCTATGAATTAATATGGATAATCAAAACTTAAATAAAAATAAAAAATTTATTTAAAATTATGTCAAATTAAATAATTAAACAGTGTTTATATATATGGAACTAATGGAAGTTAAATAAGTTCAAGGACTATTCTTTTAATTTATTTGGCTAGAAATTTTTTTATTCATTTTTGATTAAATATTAAAGACTTACAATTCTTTAAGTTTTTTCAAATTTCCAATCTCTTGTGGAAGATGACTGCTAAAACTGTTTTTAGATAAATCCCTGCATATATATCATTTAATAGAAAATTAAACATGGATTTAAAAAAGAGTAATGGATTTATATTCATTTTTGTTAATTAATATCTATATATTAAATTTAGTATATATAGTGACAAATGATTGGAGAATATTGAAGAATGATGGGATGAAAAGTCCGAGGAATTTTAAATAAATCTGATCTCAATAATTTATGATAGGAAATTAAATAAATTCAAGTATAAAACTTACAACTCTTCCAAATAAAAAAGATTTCCGATACTTGAAGGAATAGATCCTTGGAAAGAATTACCTTCAAGATCCCTATAAATTAAGGAAAACTATTAACAAATTGCAATGAATTTTCAGTGATTTAAAGATATATATAGCTTTAGACTTTTAATCAGTTAGTTATATACAAGATTTCGAATATTTTTTCCAACTTTATTAAAAACTCAAATTACATATTAAGATAATTTGGAAAATTTAACTGTAAATATACTTACAATATTCTCAACTTCGTCAAATTCCCAAGAGAGTTCAGTATTTCTCCTTCAAAATTATTGTTTGAAAGATACCTTTTTTATTTCAAATATCGAAACAAGTGTGAATATATATATATCAAATATTAAAATTCACAAAGGGTAGGTGGTTGATCTAGGACTGAGAGGATTACGAGAGCAACATGATATAATCTATATATAAAGAAAGTACAGATAAAATGGACGCTATATACAATTTTATAGAAGTATTTCAAATATTAAAACTATATTTTTTGTATAATAAAACTTACAATATATCCAAATCGACAAGATTTCCGATACTTGAAGGAATAGATCCTTGGAAAAAATTACCTTCAAGATTCCTACAAAGAAAAATGATTAACAATTCACATAAAATTCAGTAATTGTATAAAATATCAACAAGCTTATAGTTAGTTATATAATATTTCAAATTTGTGCTAATGAAAATGAAATTTGAAATGAGTATGATGGTGGATTTAATCTATTTCTTAGGATTACAAATAAATCTTATTTTTATGTAATTGTGCCAAGAAACTAATATCAAAATATGTACTGAAACCACGATATTGAATTCTATAGATATCACGAAGTACAAATGTTTTGTATTTTGATACAAAAGTACTGCAAAAGATGATTGGATCTTTATTATACTAAACTGCAAGTCGACCAGATATTATGTTTTCAGTATGTTTAACTATATGCTAGATTTCAGTCAGATTTTAATTATTAAGGAATCTTAAAGCAACGAAAAGGTACATTAATTAAAGGTATATATATACACCCTAACTCTAGGGTTTAGAGTTATCATACTAGGAGAATTTAGATTATAATTTTGATGAAACTTACAAAATTTTCAAATTGATAAGATTTCCGATACTTAATGGAATTGATCCTTCAAACGAATTATTGTAAAGATCCCTATAAAGAAAAATATTAACAATGAAATTATAAACGATTTTCAGTAATTTATAGGTAGCATATAAAATTCAGTATATAATTTTATAGTATGAACTAGTTTGTACTTAGTTACAATCAAGATTTAATTCGTTCCAATATTATTAAAAACTCAAATTATAAATTAATCGGTGGATAGAAATTATTCCATCAATATAATCAACCATATTTTTTTGACCTCAAGATTGCAAATATTAAATCATCAATCCCGTTGACAAAGATCAGTTATTTATACAAAAATAGATCAAAGATTTACAAATCAATAAGATTTTCTTGGGGAAGTGAATTGTTAAAATCGTTAATTTTTATTGATCTCTAGGGTTAGGGTTAGCAGAAGGTGCATCTAAACTCCAAAATTGACGATTTAAATATTAAAATCTTTCTCCAATCAAGTCAATCAAACAATCATGGGAATAAAATCCAAAAAAGTGGAACATTTCAAATATTAAACAATGGTCAGAAAAATATCAATTTCTACACTTACAATGTTTCCAAGTTTGTCAAATTCCAAATATAATTTGGTATATTTCCACTTAATTGATTTCTTCCAAGTTCCCTGCAAAATTTTAATTGATAAGCTTCTTGAGTCTTGACAATATTTTCAACTACATATATATATATATCTGATGATACCCCCCGACCAAACAAACCAGGACCATCAGGACTAGTCCGGCCCAACCTGGTTCAATAAGCCTGTATGACCCAATAGGCCGGGCCCGTCAGGCCCAGGAAGGTTTCGGATCCAAGAGTGTTATTCTAAAAATAACCCCTAAGGGTGATACTTAAGAGAGGATCTTTTAACCATTTGTAGGAAATACATTAAACCGAAAAAAGGATTGTGTGATATAATAATATATCATCAATATCTATAAATAATTTTATATGCATGTAATGAAAATTTTAATCATAAATGATAAACCCCAATTAAAAGATCTATTATGAAAAAATGGAAATTTGAGCTAATGAAAATCAAATTTGAAATGAATATGATGGGGGATCTACAAATAAATCTATTTCTTAGGATTACAAATAAATCTTAATTTATAACTAATTGCGCAAAGAAAATAATATCAAAATATGTACTGAAATAACGAAGTACAAAACTGTACGTACCGCGGCCCGTTACACGAACCGTAAATCAAACTATTCACAGATGGACCGGACCGGGCGCCACGGCCCACACGACGGGCCACGAACTGCGGGTCGGGCGACGCCAAGGCCCCTAGGCCGATTGAGGCCCAGAGGGAGAACAAGACTCAAATACCCTATAAATACCCTCCCTGGTCCTCTAGGGAGGGGGGCTGAAAATCAAAGAGAGAAAACACTAAGTATAGTATAGAGGAATTGTGTGTGTGTGTGAGCACATGCCCGTAAACCCGCACATAATCAAAAACTTTTGTGTTTTGATACAATTACATGATTATACTAAACATGATTAGATCTTTATTATACTAAACCGCAAGTAGACCAGATATTATGTTTTCAGTATGTTTAATTACATGCTTGATTTTAAGCATATTATGATTGGAATTTTAAAGCAACGAAAATTTTAAGCATAACTGATAGCCCCAATTAAAAGATCTATTATGAAGAAAAAAATGGAAATTTGAATACAGTTTTTAAATAATAATCTTTCTTAATTTAAAACTCTATTATGAAGAAAAAAATGGAATCTTATCTCTGGAGAAAGCGAACAATCGAAATCATTACCTAATAGAGTCCTGCACATATATAATTTTAAAAATCTTTTTATTTAATTTTTAAACTTCATATTTTCAAATATAATTCATGATCAAACAAATCATATATATCTATTTATATTATCGATTTATCATACATGGTTTCCATTTCTGTGAGGGTCCACAAAAAATCTGGTAAATCTCCCGTCAATGAATTTTCATCAAGATTCCTATATATACATGCAATTAATAATTACAATGATTAGAAAATGAACTTATAAATTAATTAATATACATGTAAACGAGTTTTGTGAGATTCTCAAGTTCATTTGGAATTGTTCCTGATAATTTTAGATCCCATGCAGACCTGAAAATTGATCCAGAACAATGTACGTTACTAAGATCAATTATGGTAAAAGATCAATTAATATATAATTGACGAAACCGTGTATGATCTTACAATCTAATTATATTACAAATAGAAGTAGTATTGTCACATGAACATAAGATTTCAAGTTTTCCACGGGAGGATGAGAATTCGTCTATAGTTTCATCATTTACAACATAATCTCTACATGGGTTTGTAGAATTTATATTCCATGCTTTTTGACCATCAATCTTCCATTTTCGAAATATTGCGTCCAGCGCTTCAACTGAAATTTTACATATGAAGCAATATATATTTATATCATCAATTGTATTTTGCAAGAAGATGTTGGTATACCTTCGATTGGATCGGTTTTGTTTTCCATTGTAGCAATCCCACCATGGAAGAAGAGAGATGAAGAACACATGAACACAGATAAGAAGAAGAGTTGCAGAACATTCATAAAAGAAGAACATTTGATGAGAATCTCCATATTAAGAGATGAAGTAAGGAATTTAATTCTTTTGATAATCTATTCAATCTCCAACCATACTTGCTCGTGTATTTATTGATCTTTGATTATAATATGCAAGGTAGTAATTATTATTTGTTAATTTGTAAATAAATAACGAAAGTCAAAACATGTAGAATACAATGAATATTAATCGATAAAATATTTCTCAATTAAAATAAATTAACAATGAATGATTGCCCCCACGATATTAATTATCTTTGATTTTAAGTTGTGGTTATATTTTATGGATCAATTTAGAAATAAATACTGATTAAAAGTAAGTCATGATCATGTTGAATACCGAGCACAATTAATTTATAAATTAGATTTTGATGTTTAATTGTTTATTGATCTTAAATAATAAATACGAAAAACTCAGAATCAAATACATTTCAATAGCCACGGTAAATAAATTAAATAAATATGGGCCCATGGCTTAAATAAATTTTTTTTATATAAAAGATGATCAAAAACATTGGAAGCCATGAAAAAATCGATTCAGTGGAAAAAAATAGTAACCATCAGACTTACGTCCATGACACTTCTCGTGGCTAAACCAATTTAGCTATTTTTTACAAGTAATACTGACGGCTTGGCCACCAGTATTATTCCTCGTCTTTGTTAATTTATTGATCATATAACTAGTATTAATTAATACACTAAGTATAGAAAAAGTGACTTTGTTGGCGGGTAATACTGGCGGTTGGTATATCGTCAGTAATAATGTCGTCAGATATGTATATTACTGGAAGTATGGCTGCTAGTAATAAATTTGCAACTTTAATTCTGATTTTAATAGTATTGTTTGTTTTTCGAAAAAATATTCTTGGCTAGGCCGCCATTAATGTTTGTTTTTTTAATTAGTAATCGTATAGTCGGAAACCATTAGGGTTTTAATTAGTAATACTTGTAGATTTTCCGTCAGTATACGAAATCAATAGGTGGAAAAACATTGATGGTGACTTGTCTGCCAGAAATGATTTTCCGTTGTTGGGAAGAAATATATTCCGCTGGGAATGTTTCCCTATTTCAAGGAGAAAAATTACACCGGTGGCCCTGGCGTCACAAATATCTCAAGGAGACGAGCATTATTGGTGGCTTCTAATATATAGTTACTGGCGACTTGGCCGCCAGTAATTTTTTATGGTTAGGATTAATCCGACCAATATTGGAGTAAAAACATACCTAACCTTCAGAAAAGACTGTTTTTTGGTAGTTATAGCTAGGAAATGCTTCAGGTAAAATATCAAAAATGAGATATTAATCTAAACTGTTCATTTATTTTAAATAAAATGAACCATATTTCGAGGACATATCACAATTTATTCCAAACGAACAGTCTAGATTAATATCTCACAAGATATCTCACATGAAACACGCTTCCTTTAATTAATATCTCACAAGATCTCTAAAATTCATCGAAATTAAAGTAATTCAATATTTAAATTTTACATATATTAATTAATTTCTATAATTTATACTTACAATCTTCTCAACTTGGTCAAATTTCTAAGAGAATTTGGTATTTCTCCTTCAAATTGATTTCTTGAAAGATGCCTGTTTTTTGTTATAGATATTTAAACAATTGTGAAAATCATGAAGAACATTAATGTAAGTAAAATAAAATAATAAAACTCATTACTGAGCAATCAATTTGACAAAATTTTAAAAGATATTTGAAGGAAAATATCCTTAAAAAGTATTGTCATTAAGATCGCTAATATTATAGGAAATTAATTGTTATCTTTCATATTTCTATACATGAAATTAATTTAATATAACACTTGAAGATTAATTATCAAAAATGAGATATTAATCTAGACTATTCATTTAAAAAGTTTAAAAAGTTTTAATATTACAACACTTGGAAGATTGTTTATGTTTCCGATCTTTGAGGGAAGTGAACCAATGAAATTATTTCCATATAAATATCTGCGTGCATTTATTTATAAAAATTAAAAAACTAGCTAGATCTTTTCCATATAAAAAGAAGTTGCATACAATAATTATTATAATGAGTTTATAAATTTAACTTTTATTAACGCACAAAATAAATTATAAAGAAGTTCTAGTTGAATGGTTAATTCATTTAAAAATTAAATAAATGTTGCATAAAATAATGGAGATTGAATCATTCATTTCAATTATACATAAAATATTTACCATATTTATAAAAAATTTAAAAAATTTAATTATTAGTACAACACTTAAAACTTTCGAAGATTTTTCATGTTTCTGATCTCTGGGGGAAGTGAACGAATGAAATTATTTTCATATAAATATCTGCGCGTATTTATTTATAAAAATTAAAAAAATTACTTAGGTCTTTTCCATATCAAAAGAAGTTGCATACAATAATTGTTATAATGAGTTTATCAATTTAACTTTTATTCGCACACAAAATAAATTATAAAGAAGTTCTGGTTGAATGGTTAATACATTTAAAAATTAAATAAGTGTTATATAAAATAATGGAAATTGAATCATCAATCGTGCGACTAGTTAAAATCGATCTAAAGGAAATTATATATATTTTTTAAATATTAAAAGAAAGATATATGATATAATTAAATCTACTTACATTTCTTCCAAGTTTGTTAAATTCCAAAAAGAGTTTGGTAATTTTCCTTCAAAATTATTATTTGAAAGACCCCTGCAAATTTTTTTATAAAACGTATAAAACAATAAAAATATTTTTACAATGTATTTATCAATTTAACACTCACATTATCCGCATTTTTTCCAAATTTCCTATCTCTGAAGGAAGGGAACCGTTGAAATTATTACTCGATAAATCCCTGATAATTTTTTATAGTAAGAGTCTAAGAGATAAATAAAAATATATCAATTTTAATGTTAATTGGTGAGTCCTTACAATATATATCAAATCTTTTTTGCAAATTAAATGAACAGATATCAAATGTGGAATATTCATTTAATTTATAAGAAAATAGATGGAGAATATGAAAGTAAAATTCAAAAAAGTTGAAATAAACCTCAAATATTAATTTACTTACAGTATTTCCAATTTTATTAAATGCCAAGAAAATTTGGTATTTTTCCTTCAAAATTATTATTTGAAAGACCCCTGCAATTTTTTTATTGATCAAATCATTCTATAAAATTATTTTTACAATATTTCAAATATACAAGTTTATATACCTATTTGAAATTCCAAACGAAGATGGAGATTACTAGATTAATCAGACAATAATTTTGAAATAGTATGTATTTATTAATTTAACACTCACATTATCCGCATTTTCCCAAATTTCCTATCTCTGAAGGAAGCAAACCGTTGAAATTGTTACTCGATAAATACCCATAATTAAAATGGATTGATAATATTAAAGTATTTTATATTAATAGGGCCAGTTTCAGGTCTTATAATGCATGATGTTATAATTGTGTTATATTTTATCATGATTGTTGGATGATCATCCATTTGTGCCTTTCATTTATTAAAAAAATAATTTTTAGTCGTTATTAATCTCATTATAACACCATGCATTATAACACCTGAATTTGATCTAATATATCTCGACTTTTTTTTGATGAAGTTGAAATTCATTTTCATTTATCATAACTCATAAAACTCGTATATATGAAATCTTAAATCTACTTACAATGATTCCAAGTTTGTTAAATTCCAAAGAGACATAGCTAGGAAGGTTTTTGCCCAATTTATTATGCCAAAGTCCCCTGTAGTGTATTATTGATAAATCAAGTTAATAAAGCTGTCACTTGAGTAAATGCTAACTTGATTGATATATATATATATATATATACAGGATCTGGTTCTGGTGCATCCAGATTGACTGAATCTAAAGCGTCCAGACCTTTTTTTCAATATGTTTGAGGACCATTATATGGTTTTGGACTGTTAGATCATGTAGTGTTCCTGATAATTTTAGATCCCATGCAGACCTGAAAATTGATCCAAAACAATGTTACTGAGATTGATTATTGTAAAAGATCGATTAATATATAATTGACGAAATCGTATAGATCTTACAATCTAATTATGTTACAAGTAGAAGTAGTATTGTGACATGAACATAAAATGTCATGTTTTTCAGGGGAGGATGAGAAATCCTCTATTGTTTCATCATTAGAATCATTTACAACATAATCTATACTTGGGTTTGTAGAATTTATAATCCATGTTTTTTCTCTTCGAAATATTGCATCCAACGCTTCAACTGAAATTTTATACATGAAACAATTAATATATATATCATCGATCGTAATTTGCAAGAAGATGTTGGCACACCTTCGATTTTATTTTCCGTTGTAGCAATCCCTCCATGGAAGAAGAGATATGAAGAACATATGAACACAGATAAGAAGAAGAGTTGCAGAACATTCATAGAAGAAGAACATTTAATGAGAATCTCCATATTAAGAGATGAAGTAAGGAACATAATTCTTCTGATAATCTATTCAATCTCCAACCATACTTTGATTATAATTTGCAAGGTTGTGATTATTATTTGTCAATTCGGAAATAAATAACGAAAGTCAAAACATGTAGAATACAATGAATATTAATCAATAAAATATTTCTCAATTAAAATAAATTAACAATGAATGATTGCCCCCATGATATTAATTATCTTTGATTTTAAGTTGTGATTATTTTTTATGGATCAATTTAGAAATAATCAAATACTGATTAAAAGTAAGTCATAAATCATAATCATGTTGAATATCGAACACAATTAATTTAAAATTAGATTTTGATGTCTAATTGCTTATTGATCTTAAATACCCAAAAACTCATAATCAAATACATTTAAATAGCTACGGTAAATAAATTAAATAAACATGGGCCCACGGTTTAAATAAATTTATCGGTGACTATTTTTTTAATAAAAATTATCCGTTTACCGATGATCAAAAACATTGGCAGTCTCGAAAAAATCGATTCAGTGGAAAAAAATAGTAACCATCAGACCTACGCCCATGACACTTCTCGTGGCTAAACCAATTTAGCCAACGATGATACAAGATCCCGTACTTGATCACATCACCAGCACCCGAAAATTCAGATATACGAACCCAATGAGAATGTGGGGGACTCCAGGTTGACTTTTGGGCATGTCGACTTTCCCAGGTCGACCTTCGAAAGTCGATCTCAGAAAGTCAAACTGGATTCAGGTCTGAGGTTGTTAGACAGGTAGACGGTTACTTTCCTAATGACCAGATAACCCCCATAAGAAATCCTATAAATAGAGGGACATTTTCAGTCATTAGAATATATGATCTTTTGGAGAGAACTTTGAGAGATCGAACGAGAGAAGACGAATAGAGTATTGCAGAGCTCGAGCGTGTTTTCTAGTGGAGTTTCTGATCCAACGCTTGTTCGATGCAGTTCACAAGCACTGATCGAGTTTCATCCTCATCTGAACGAGGTATCAGACACCATTAATTACTTCAGATAGAGATAAGTTTTGTTCGAATCCGATTTTGGAAGGAACTAATGAGCAAGAGTGGTACAACGTTACAAATTAATTAATGTTTGAACGATCTGACGGTAGTCCGTCTCTTCGAACTGTTTGAAAAATTATGGTTTAGAATATTTAGCGTAGTATAGTTGTTCTGTAATTCAATTTCAGTGTAATACAATTCGTATTTTTCATAATCAAATTATGTATTAATTTCTTTCAAGTAGATTAACCTAGATAATTTTTCTAATTTAGTTTCTAGGATTACCTCCATTGACCAAGAACGATTCACATTACATCGTTATTTCGAAAGGAATTATCTCATTTGACCAGAAAAATCACGAGGAAGAAAAGAGTGTACATCGATTCGTTGGGTCGGGCTAGGAGAGGTACATCTTGGGAGACACTACAAAAAAAGGGGCTATGACGGCGAAAATTCCTGACAAAATTTTAATATAGGAATTTTCACCGTCAAAGCCCTTTTTTTGTAGTAAGAGTTAAAAACGATCGCAATGTTAGTGCTTGCTTGGTTAATAATAAGAACCTAGTTGAGGCTTAAACAAAATAGCTTTAGAATGTTATTTTTTAGGATATTCCTCTAATCATAGAGGATATAAATGTTTAGATTTAAAGAGAAAAATATTATTGTTTCTAGACATGTTAAGTTTCATAAAAAAAAATTTCTTTATTCTATGGCTGGTTCAAAAACCGCTTGAAACCGATAGAAGAAGATGAGTGTTTGCGTGTTCTCTCAAAAGGGCCAAATCGAGAAGTTAGATTATCAATAGATTTAAATTTCACATAAAGAGTGAGGATATTTAAAATAAATATCAAAACTCTGGGATGATGATAAAGGTAAGTGCATATGAAGGTCTACAGGAAAATAATTACTATGGAGTTCTTATTGATATTATCGAATTAGATTTCGTTGGAGATATGACTCGAGTAGTTATGTTCAAATATGATTGGTTCGATATCCACAAAGGAATGAAAATAGAGTATATGAACCCTTTGTTCTATCTCAAAAATTAGCCACGACCAAAAAAAATAGCCACCGATTTATGCCATGGCTAATTTTTTAAAAAATTTACTCGATTACCAAAAACAGCCACGGCATAATGCGTGGCTAAATTAAATGGACGTGGCCACGGAAAATCAATTCCGTGGATAAAAATCAGTAGCCACCAGACCTACGCCCACGGCCGTTCCCTTGCTACAAAATCTAGTATCTAACTTTTTTCCATTTTTAGAATACATGATTTTATTTTTATCTATTGTATTCTTCTCTTTTGAAAAAAATGCCGACTCAATTTTATCATTGCTATTTTCTCTGAATTTTGACCTCTGCTTTTCTTCTTGTAAAACTAGCCCAAGAACTTTGCTCATGTTGGGTAGTTTTTCTAGTGATAAGATCTGAGTTCTAAGATTAAAAAAATTTTCATTCAGACCTAATAGAAACTGGTGAATCATGTCACTCTCTTCCTTTTGTAGATATAGCTTTTTGCAGGTTTTGCAAAATTCATCTCTTATTTCATCAATTTGGATCAATTGATCCCAAACTGATCTGAATTTATCATAAAATTCAGATGCATTCATTGACCCCTGTTGCAAAGAACATAACTCATATTTTATTTGATTTACCTTAGGGGCATTACCTTGCTTGTACCTACTCTCTAAATCCATCCAAACTTGGTGAGCATTGTTTGTATACATTAGGGTGGATTGGATTTGGGGAGATACTGAATTCAGTATCCAAGCTAATACCAATCCATTAACAATCTTCCAAATGTTATATTCCCTACTAGTAATATCATTTGGCATCTTAATTTCTCCATTTATAAAAAAATCTTTTCTTCTTGATACTAGGGATACTTTCATACCATTTGCCCAGGTGATATAATTGGTTTCTCCAACCAATCTATCGGGCACTAAAAAAGCCCCTGGGTGATCAGCAGAGGTTAAAAAAAATGGTGATTCCGGATCTTGAAGAGGAGAAACATACCTCTCTGCCTTATGCCTTTTAAACATAGAATTGTACAGACCTTGATCGAAGTCATTAGCCTTGGACTTTCCGGTCGAACCTGATGAAGATTGCCGTGAGTTTTCCGGCGTTTGAACTGGATTGACGGGTTGAGCCCAACTTAAAATGAAGCACTATGATGACAAGAAGCGACGAACACACCTATTCCAAGTCGGAGACTGTTAAATTCCGGAGAGGGCGGCGACCGGGAGGCGACGTCGGAGCTTCTAGAGCTTTTAATCGATGTTCGCCGGAGAATGGACGTCTAGGTTTCCGGCGGAGTGAATTGGGGAAAAACGTTGGTTGGAGAGAGGAAAGAAAGAAGAATAGTTTGGAGGGAAAAATATGAAAAACGTTAATCAATTATTTTGATTAACTTGTAATTGAATTAATTAAAAACAAGTTTACAACCCAATCATATATACTAATTAGTTTACAGCTAACTATTACAATTAACTAACTAATTTTCTTTAACTTAAAACTAACTCAATTTAATCGGGTCTCGGGTCGGTCTTGTGAGCCTGGATCCGGGATCCGATTAGTTGTTGTTAATTGTAACAATTGCTGCAACCATATCAAACAATTAGTAATGACACATAGGTCCTATTTAATTGGGTTATTTTCAACTTGGTTTATCTTTCTGGTTATTTCAATTCTTTTGTAATAACCTTTCATTTATTTTAATTGCACTTAAGTCCAGTTAACGATTTATTGAAATATTTGCTAATAACCCCTTGTTATTTATAAAACAGACAGTTTAGTCTGTTATGTTATAACCTTAGAGTTATTACTATTTCAATTAGGTCCATGAACTTAGTGTAATGGTAAAACTTCTATTTTTACCCTAGATTTTATATATTCTTATACTCCCCCCTCAAGCCTTGGAATACACATTGTGAATTCCTAGCTTGACTGAGAATTTTGAAATCTCATGTTCACCTAAGGATTTGGTGAATATATCTGCAAGTTGATACTTGGTCCCAACTTGTTTTAGGAGAATTATCCCCTTTTCTATCATTTCTCTGATTGAATGACATGTGATTTCAATGTGTTTGCTTCTCTCATGGAATACTGGGTTGTTTGCAAGGTATATCGCTGACTTGTTGTCACAATATAGTGAGGTTGGAGTTACTATTTTCATTTTTAGATCTTTGAAAAGCTGATGGAGCCAGAGTATCTCACATTGAGCTTTACTAATGGCTCTATATTCAGCCTCACATGATGATAGGGAAATAGTATCTTGTTTCTTGGATTTCCAAGAAATTAGTGATGTTCCTAGAAACATGCAGTATCCTGATAAGGATTTTCTGCTAACCTGACATGAGGCCCAGTCTGAATCACAGTACCCATAGAGATTCATTTGATTTTGAGATTTGTATAGGATCCCTTGCCCAGGTGCATTTTTAAGATACCTTATTACTTTGAATAAGACCTGAAGATGGATTTCATTTGGATTTCCCATGTACTGGCTTAACCAGTGAACAGGGAAACTTAGGTCAGGTCTAGTAATGTTTAGGTATATTAGTTTTCCTACTAGTGACCTGTATAGTGTTGGGTTTCTTAAGGCCTTGGCCTTTTCATTTCTTAGATTTACAAATCTTTCCATGGGCACCTTTGAAGGTTTTGCATCAATGAGCCCACTTTCTTCTAAAATACCAAGTGCATACTTCCTTTGTGACAAATAAATGCCTTGTGAGGGATAGGAGACTTCAATTCCTAAAAAATAGGATAATCTTCCTAAATCCTTTATTTTGAAGTTTTTTTCAATGTTTTTCTTGATAAGAAAAATTTCTGTTTCATTTGTTCCTGTGATGATGATATCATCAACATACACTAATAGGTATATTAAGTTTTCATTTTTGTTTCTCACAAAGAGTGAGTAATCAGAAGGTGTTTGTGTGAAATTCATCTCTAGGAGGACTCCTTTTAACTTGGCAAACCAATTTCTTGATGCTTGTTTTAAACCATATAAGGATTTGTTTAATTTGCAAACCATTTTATCTTCTTCATGAAGAAGTCCTTGTGGTGGTTTTAAATATACCTCTTCATGAAGATCTCCATGAAGAAAAGCATTGTTGACATCTAGTTGGTAGATGTTCCATCTTTTCATTGCTGCTATTGCAATAATTGCTCTAACTGTAGTCATTTTGACTACGGGAGCAAAAGTTTCATAATAGTCGAAACCTTCTTTTTGGGTAAACCCTTTTGCTACAAGCCTAGCCTTGTATCTTTCTATCTCACCATTAGGTTTATATTTAATTTTATAAATCCATTTTGACCCTACAACTTTCCTATCACTAGGAAGTGTAGTTAAGGTCCAAGTGTTGTTTGAGTGGAGTGCTTCCATCTCTTTATTCATTGCTTTTACCCATTTTGGGTCTTTTGAAGCTTCTGAATATGATTTAGGTTCATCATTCACTGAAATTTGATTTAGCAAATTTTTGTGAGTTTTACTTATTCTATGATATGCAACTTGGTTGCATATTGGGTATTTACCTTTGTTATTGTTCCCATACTCATTATCTTTTTCAAGGAAGAAGTCCTTGTAGGCCTCTGGGATGTGTATGATTCTCCCTGCCCTTGTGGTTTTTTTTTCTATTTCCAGGGGTTTTTCTGAAAATTTGCAGGGTTCAGGGGTTTTTCTGAAAATTGGCAGTAAATTTGGATCTTCTATGCTTATAGACATACTAGGTTGATCTATACTGCTTTCATGATTATTTTGAAATATTTCTGAATTTTGGATATTTTCCAAAATTTCATGTTCTTGATTATTTTCAACAATTCCAGAAATTTCAGAATTGATGATGTTCTGGACTTTTCCAGTATTTGCATTATTTTCATGTTCAACAATGCTGTTTTGATCATTGTTGTTGGTCATGTTTCTCATGTGTTCATTTGTGAAACAATTTATTTTATTTAATCCATTGTGGTCTGGATTTAAGAGATCATTTTTTGATCTTTTATCTGGATTTTCCAGATTTTTATTTTTACTTTTGTTCTCTGTTCTGTTATGAGACTCAGAGATTTTTGTTTTGTTTTTGCCTTGGTTGTGCATTTTATAGTCATACCAAGTCTTGTTTGAGTCATCATGATAAACAAAAGTGTTTTTGTAAATTTTTTGAAGATTTTCTAACTCTTTATTGTTTTCTAGACTTATCTTGTCTTTAAATGGGAATATAGATTCCCTAAAAGATACATTCCTTGAAACAAAGAATTTCATATCAGAAATTCTCAATATGAGATATCCTTTAATCTCATTAGGATATCCCATAAAAATTCCTTGATATGCTTTAGGTGAGAATTTGTTTTCTATTTGTGTTGTTGATGCATAGCATAGGCAACCAAATGATTTTAATCTTTCAAAATCAGGAATTTTTTTATTTATCAACTCATAGGGTGTTTTGTTTTCAATGGATTTAGAAGGAACTCTATTTATAAGATGGCATGCAGTTAGTATACATTCTCCCCAAAATTTTATTGGGATGTTTCCTTGAAAGTGTAGGGCTCTTGCAATATTCAAGAGTTGCCTATGTTTTCTTTCCACTCTTGCATTTTGTGCAGGAGTGTAAGGGCAAGAGAATTGTTGGATTATCCCATGTTTTTCAGTCATTTTTTTAAAATCATTGGAGGTGAATTCACCTCCATTGTCACTTCTAATGATTTTGATTTTTGTGTTATATTGGCTTTTAACCATTTTATAAAAAATTTCAACGCATTGTATTGCCAATGATTTATTTTTGATGAGATATATCCATGTTCCTCTACTGAAATCTTCTACTATAGTTAAGAAGTAACTATATCCATCATGGGTTTTTATTGGAAACTTCCCCCATATGTCAATATGGATTAAATCAAAAACTTTTTCTGTTTTTGAGGAGCTAATTGCAAATTTCAGTTTGGACTGTTTTGCTATAGGGCATATCTTGCAATTATGTTGAATATCATTGAATTCATTTAAAAAAGTACTTTGCTGGAAAAAATTGGAATTTTCATTCAAAAAATTATTTTCATTTAAAATATCATTTTTATTCAACAATTCACTTGAAATAGTATTTTTATCACTACAACATTTATTCTTGCAAGAAATATTACAATCATTTTTAGAATAGCTAATTTTGTATTTATTTGCTAGAATCTTCATCTTTTGTGAAGAAATGTGGCCTAGTCTTTGATGCCAAGTTCTGAAATTGGTAGCTGAATTGGCTAGGAAGAGATGGGGGGTGAAGAAATAAAGTCCATCACTTGATTCACCCTTGCCAATCACTTTTCCGGATTTGTTTTCCTGAAATTTAAAACAATGATCATCAAATATGACTTTAATGTCATTATCTAAGGTTAATTTGCTTATAGCTATTAAATTAACCTTAAATTCAGGAATATATAGGACATTTTTGAGTATTAAATTTTCTGAAATTTTTATACACCCAATTCCTTGAACTATTAATGTTTTCCCACTAGGTATAGTTACAAAGTGGTTGTGTTCTTGAATTGGAGGATTTGTAAATAGATGAAGACTACCGGTCATATGTTGTGATGCCCCGGTGTCTACAATCCATTTATCAATATATGAATTTATATTAAAAGAAAAAGAGTAAAAATTACCAGCATTGCTAGTTGTTTTGGTTGAGGAGATTAGCTCTTTAAAAAGCTGAATTTCTTCTTGAGTTAGCACAAGTTGTTGATGACTGCTAGAAGCTACTTGATTAGCAACATCAGATTCTATATTGGTGCTGCCCTGGGGTTTCTTTCCCTGATTTTTCTTTTGAAATTTCTCTTTGGGCCTGCCTACTAGATGATAACACTTATCTCTTGTGTGTCCATAATACTTGCAGTTATCGCAATAAAATCTAGTATCTAACTTTTTTCCATTTTTAGAATACATGATTTTTGTTTTATCTATTGTATTCTTTTCTTTTGAAAAAAATGCCGACTCAATTTTATCATTGCTATTTTCTCTGAATTTTGACCTCTGCTTTTCTTCTTGTAAAACTAACCCAAGAACTTTGCTCATGTTGGGTAGTTTTTCTAGTGATAAGATCTGAGTTCTAAGATTAAAAAAACTTTCATTCAGACCTAATAGAAACTGGTGAATCATATCACTCTCTTCCTTTTGTTGGTATAGCTTTTTACAGATTTTGCAAAATTCATCTCTTATTTCATCAATTTGGATCAATTGATCCCAAATTGATCTGAATTTATCATAAAATTCAGATGCATTCATTGAACCCTGTTGCAAACAACATAACTCATATTTAATCTGATTTACCTTAGGGGCATTTCCTTGTTTGTACCTACTCTCTAAATCCATCCATACTTGGTGAGCATTATTTGTATACATTAGGGTGGATTGGATTTGGGGAGATACTGAATTAAGTATCCAAGCTAATACCAATCCATTAACAATCTTCCAGATGTTATATTCCCTACTAGTAATGTCATTTGGCATCTTAATTTCTCCATTAATAAAAAAATCTTTTCTTCTTGATACTAGAGATACTTTCATACCATTTGCCCAAGTGATATAATTGGTTTCTCCAACCAATCTATCGGGCACTAAAAAAGCCCCCGGGTGATCACCGGAGGTCAAAAAGAATGGAGATTCTGGATCTTGAAGAGGAGAAACATACCTCTCTGCCTTATGCCTTTTAAACATTGAATTATACAGACCTTGATCGAAGTCATTAGCCTTGGACTTTCCGGTAGAACCTGATGAAGATTGCCGTGAGTTTTCCGGCGTCTGGACTGGATTGATGGGTTGGGCGTTCCTGACGGCGATGGCATCGTCTGGATGTGCGGAAGCGGCTGGACCAGGAGCGTTGACAGATACCATGTTATTTTCTGGTGGAGACGAAGTCCCGGAGATAACGTCGGAGCGTCTGGAACTTTGGGGAACACTTGGCGACGTTCGCCGGAGTTTGGAGGTTTGAGTTTTCCGTCAAGAAAAAGGGGGAAAACTAAACCTAGAATAACGTATGTACGAGAAGGAGATGGAGAAAGAATTGGGGGGGAAATATGAAATTTGTTAATCTTCTTTTGATTAACTTGTGTAATTTCAATTAATTAAACCAGTTTACAACCCAATCATTTATACACTAATTACAGCTAACTATTACAATTAACTAACAACTAATTTTCTTTAACTTAAAACTGACTCAATTTAATCGGGTCTCGGGCCGGTCTTGTGAGCCTGGATCCGGATCCGATTATTGTTGTTAATTGTAACAATTGCTGCAACCATATAAAACTATTAGTAATGACACATAGGTCCAATTTAATTAATAATTGGGTTATTCTCAACTTGGTTCATCTTTCTGGTTATTTCAATTCTTTTGTAATAACCTTTCATTTCTTTTAATCACACTTAAGTCCAGTTAACGATTTATTGAAATATTTGCTAATAACCCCTTATTAGTTATAAACAAACAGTTTAGTCTGTTATGCTATAACCTTAGAGTTATTTCTATTTCAGTTAGGTCCTGAACTTAGTGTTATGGTAAAACTTCTATTTTTACCCTAGATTTCACATATTCTTATAGATGAACAAAATTATGATCATCCTAATCTACACATGAACACGGCTGGGTGCAGTCAAACGAAAAAAAAGAACGAAACAAAGATCATGCAGAATATCATCCATCACAAGGACAACGATTTATAATAAAATTCAAAAATGATCAAATTGTCCACGATAGCGTAGCAAGAAAATTAAACAAGAAAGCAGCAATGGTCGCGAACGATTTCAAGTTACTACCAATGGACGTACCATGGATTGAACAAGACCAGAAAAACATAGATGAAGCGATGGAAACGATACAGATTCATTAATTTATAGTTAATTATTATTATAAATTATATAGTTAATTAATAGTTAATTTTATAATTATTCATCGAACAGAGAGAATTTGATTACAGCGGACCAACCTATGGTTATCGACGTGTCAACGAAAGGTTAAACAAATTATGGAGAAGCGCTTATAACGCTTTACTAGATAAATATAATAATGAAGATTTAACAGTCGAAGAGGTTATGAAAAGTTTACCTGACTACATCATTAAAGATCAATTTCTAAAAAAACTGATTGAGAGAAGATCACCGAGAGAAATAGTACGTATTAAATATTATTTCTTTTTAATGCAATAAAATTAAAAAAATTTAACTTAATTTCTTTATTTTATCTTTTTCGTGATTGCAGAAAATTTCTAAAATTAACAAAGACAATCAGGCAAAACAAACTTCACACAGTTTAGGTTCGAAAATTCTAGCACAACGAAATTACGAAGCTGTAAATAAATTATTTAATTTCATATATACTTCGAATTTTTTTTTTTTTTTTAATATTTTAGAACAAAAAGGATTATATGAACTTGAAATTTGGAAACAAAATATAAAGGTAGCTTATCCAAAAGACGAACGAGTGGTGCGTAATTTTTTTATTAATTACAGTTAATTACTATTTTTTTGACTGCTTTCATTTTTTTTAAGGATAAAGCGATTCAATGGATAGAAAGTGAAGAACCAAAAAATATGGTTGAATAAGAAAATATGACGGCCACGGTATTTCATTTTTTTCCATATAATTAATTAAAGAATTTTACATTATTTTCATCTTTTTTTTTAATTAGGCTCTCATCAACTTTGCTATAACCGAACATATCTGTAGAAGCTCGAAGAAAACTAGATTATTATGAACAACTGGTTCATCATTGAGCAAGAAGACAACCTATCGGATGAATGTGGGGAACTTTTCAACAGATAAAGGAAAAGGTTCTATGACCGAAGATGAGGTTGATAATAAGGTTAACGAGGCAGTCGAGATGTTAATGGTTAGTCAGAATAAAGCGATGGCTCGTCAAATGAAGTTCTTACAACAATACAACGCGGCAATACTCTCGCTCAGAATCCGAACATGCGCTTACCATAATTTCCCACATTCTTCAATGAAACTACGGCGCAACCCGCGGCAGGGTTCAACATAAATTCTTCTGGAGCGTCGACTTCTAGAACACCTCAAGTACAACTGCACGAAACTACGCCTCTTCAACATACAATGCCACAAGAGGAGCACACTATTCCACAACCGGACGGAGGAAGACCGATTATCTTCACAACAGAGGCATTCCGAAAGGTGGTCGGAACTATAAAAAAAAAAGCAAAAAATAGAAATTAAAATAGTAGTTACCGAATTTAATTTCTGTCCTACTTTCAATATTTTCAATTTCAATTTATTAATTTCATACAATTTCAATTATATAAATATATTTCTAATACATTTCATTATTTAAATAAAATAATATTTCAAATAAAAAATTAAAATAAATAATAAAATAAAATAAAAATTACAATTAAAAAATTCCATTGAGAACCAGCGGCTTGGCCGGCAGAACTTTTTTCCCGAGGAATTTTTTTTTTTTCTGTCGGGAAATATTGACCAGCGGCCTAGCCGCCAGGGATTTTTTAAATAATTTACACTACCAGCGGTCAGGCCGCCGACAGTTTATTTCAAAAAAATATCTGCCGCCCAGCGGGACCATTTCCCGGGGATATAATTTTTTTAAAAATATGCCAGCGGTTAAGCCGCCGGGACCATTTCTGTTAAAATCGGAATCCACAATTTATTGTCGGCGGTCTGGCCGCTAGTATATTACAATTCCGGCGACATTACTTCCGGCGATGGAATATCGTCGGCTTAGCCGCCAGGAACCATTATACCGGCGGCCTGACCGCCATAATTTGCCGCCAAAACAGCGCTGGTTTTTTGTAGTGATTATTTTGACCAGCAGCAAGTGGCGAACCTTGTCGATGTAGAATCCGCAGAAATTAAAAGTTCGCTCAAATTTTGATTCCGTCGGTGGTACTAGCTAAAACCTTGTCGATGTAGAATCCTCAGCAAAAGTTCACTTAAATTTTGATTCGTCACGGATTCAGAAGACAAGCAATCCATTCTCTCCAGCTTGGTCGAAAATCTAAATCTCAAAGAACATAGGATTGTAATAGATCGCTTTCGATCTATCTCTGTTTCCTAAATTTAGAAAAGGAGCTCAGTGAATCTGAATTGATCGGATGAAACACAGACAAGTTAGATCAAACATACTTGAATGTACCCCATATGTTGCTACTAAAGAAGTAATTAACACTAATTAACCCTGACTGGGATTAATGTGTAATAAGATAAAACACATGTATGCAGGTTTGTCAAGAAAGTAAAGGAAATGAAATGCAGAGACAAAGCTGCAAATATTTTAATAAATCTCCAGATGGGCCAACGAAGTAAAAGAAAGCAATTGAGCCTGTAGTGTTTGAATGTTAGGGTCCAGTAAGATAGTTAGTTGTGTTAGTTAGTCATTTTGGTTAATAACTTTTGTATTAATACAAATGTATGTAATTAGCATTCAATTAATTCAATTTGATTACATTTCTTCTAATCCTCAGTTAACCCTACAGTAACAATAGAAATTAGGTTATACGAATAACCCTAATTTCTCCCCCTCTTTGTGATTCCTCAACAAAGGAAGTGCAAGCTATTCCTTACAACTAGAAAAGGAAGTGCAAGCGCACATTTTGGATATTTATTTATCGAAAATTCGAATTCGAAAACGGATACAAATACGGATTTCAACGTACCATTTATAAACAAACTGGATCCACTCCTAATTTTAGGTGAATAAAATGGTTATGAGCCCGGTGAGATAGCAGCCCATGTGGACAAAATATTTCAATTTGGAAAAAGTTGAATGCTTTCTCAGAAACTGTCGAGGGTTAGGGTTAGAGTAAGAGTTCTGGTGATGACCAATAGTAAGAGCAGTTGTTGTCGTGTTCGTCTAAATGACCCATCGGTTCCGGTCTTCATTCTTCAATCACGAGTTAAGATTAATATATCATAATTATTTATTTTTACTCGGGTCAAGTAAGTTCAAGTTTTAACTGAACCTTTCAAGCCAAGCTCGGGTTTATCCGATTCAAATTTATCAGGCTCCGGCACATGATGTGGCTCAATAGCCATTCGGCCTAAGGATGAGAACGGGGCGGGTCGCGGGTGGGTGGTCCTGCCCCGGTATCCGTCCCGTTTGTCAGAACGGGGCGATCTGTCTGAAATTATAAAATTAAAAAAGTAAACTTAAAACTTAAAATTTAAAATGGGTAAACTTTTTACCCTAATTTTTAAAAGTAAAAACAAAAAATAAATTTTAAATGGAGTTTAAAAGCTAAGATTTAAGTATAAAAATATACTAAATTTTTAATCTTAATAATCATATATATAATTTAATTTATTAAAAATTATTATTTTTTAAAATCAGGGCAACCCGTTCGGGTTTTGCCCTTTCTCGAGACCCGCTTCGGAATATGACCAGGGCAACGGAGCAAAAACTAAAAAACACGACCCGTCTCGTTCTCATCTCACCCTTAATTCGGCCCATTCTCATATTTATTTTTTTTATAATAAGCCGACATGTCAAAATTATATAATATATCATCGATTATACCGTATAAAAATTTAATTAAAATATTAACATAGTTAAACTCGAACACTTAACCTTCAAAAATCTTAATAGATAGTAGTTACCCTTGAATTGAACTAATCCCCCTTATTCACTTATTCTTATAGTTTCATTCCACTGCTAAAAATGGGAGGGAAAGATGAGTTGAGTAAACAAGAAGTTTCTGGGATGATTCGGTAAAGTAAGTACCACCCTTTGGTTTCTGGATTCTGGATTCCAGATCACTTTCTTCCCCAACAAACGAAAGAATGAGTAGATTGCAGTTGAATGGAGACATTCCAAAAGAAAAGCTGATCATCGATCATAGTGATCTCGGAATCGGTATGTGTATATTTCTTCTTCTTTTTTCTGCTTCAGTCCAATTTCCGAACCTTTTTACTTTTTAGTGTTTGATTTCTTCTTCAATGTGTTCTTTAGAAGCTTCTATGACAGTTATGATGGCTTTCCAGTCACCGGAGCTGGAGATTGTAGGCATCACTACCGTTTTTGGTAACTCTTATACGCAAGCTGCTACTCGCAATGCGTTGCTTTTGGTAAACTTAAATTTTCCTCTTTGTTTTGAAAAAAAATTGAATTGCATCCCAACTATGATTACATGATGAACATGGATGGTAAAATCTAGCAGATAAACTATCTATAAAATTTTAAGCATGATGGTTAGTCGGTCACTTAGTTACTTTACTGAGCTATGCTGGATTGTTTCAAACTTTCATTCAATTTTATACTTGTTCTTTATCCTTATAGGGCTTGAACCATGTAGAAAATATCTAAAATTGCTCTTTATCCTCTATGGTTAGTTTAATTCCTTCCTGTCAATGTTGATTTCTATTGTTTTTGCAATCCAATAGTGTGAGATGGCAGGATATCCTAATGTTCCAGTTGCAGAGGGAGGCACTGAATCACTGAAGGTTTGTAATGTAGAAACCAAGGCAAGTATTTATAAATTAGGCTGGTTTCTACTCATTACTACTTTCACTTACAGAGAGGAAAACCACTGGTTCCTGTCTTCATTTGTGGTTCTTCAGATGAACCAAACAATGCATTCCATCCACCTCTCAAGGGAAAGGAAATTCAGAAAACCGCACCGGAATTCTTAGTTGAAATTGTGTCCCAAAATCCTAGTTGTATATCCATTCTTGCATTGGGGCCTCTCACAAATTTGGCATTGGTGAGCAAGAATGATTAGATTGGATTGGATGCATGGTGTTAACTTACTCTCTTTAATTTTTATCATAGATCCATACAGATTGATTTGGTTAGTCTGTTTTTCTTTGTATAAGTGATCTCATTTCTCAGGCAATTAAAAGGGACTCATCTTTTGCTTCCAAAGTGAGAAAAATTGTCATTCCCGGTGGATCTTTCTTTGCACCTGGAAATGTAAATCCTGCTGCAGAAACAAATGTAAATAAATATCAAATCCTCTCTTTTTTTATCTACAGAAGCATAATGTGTAGTCTACATAGTAAAAAACTAGTAATTTAAGACTATTTGTCCTTTGCAGATTTATAGAGATCCTGAAGCTGCTGATATTGTATTTACTTGTGGTGCTGAAATTATTGTTGTAGGGTTAAACATCACATCCCAAATCAAACTATTAGGTTGTTCCATTGTTCTTTATTCTACTTACCAGTGATTTTCTTGCTCCTCAATTCTAAATCACCATTCACCATGCTGTGCAATTTTGTTTACAGATTCTGAACATCAATGGCTGAGATCCTCAAAAGCAAGCAATGCACAATTCTACAGAGATTGGCATGCTAAATCAGATGGTATTGATGTTAATTCTATCTCTCCATGTTCTGTTTCTGTAATATCTAGATCTGAGGTATGTGTATTTGCAGGAGGGATATTACTTCTCCAGGAACTAGTAGGTTTTACAGCATTAATCCGTCCCGATCTATTCACATTGAAGAAGAGTGTAGTGAGAGTCGAGACACAAGGCATATGTGCTGGGCACACACTGATAGATACAAAATTTCAGAAGTAAGAATGGATGATGAAAAGAATCATCAATTATTATACATTTAGAAAAAACTTCATGGAAGTTTATCTCTAATGAGCCTAAAAACGCCCATGAAATATTGATCTCACATTTAAATAAAAATAGTACACCTCGGGATTAATGTAAGATGGAGGGGGGTGGGGAATTCAGATGAAATTGATAGACGGTCAGAATTTCATGAGTGTTTTTAGACTTACCTAAAAAAAGACTCACCAGAAGAAGAAAAAAATTATATACATTTATACGCCTCACCTTTCATTATCTAACTCGGATTATTCATACAATGCAGATGGGTTTCAAACAATCCATGGACTGATTATTCACCAATCTCAGTTGTATCCACCATCAATGCTGTCGGTGTTCTTGAATTCATCAAAGAAAGATTGATGAAACAATGAAACAAGTCTTAAAGATAATATTCCAACTATTTTCTAAATTTGAAATACTACGGAAACATTTCATGTGAGGATACAATCTTATCTGTTTATTTTCATTTAAAAACATCATTTTAATTATGTTTGTTTATTTTCATTTAAAAACGTTATATCTATTAAAATCTTTACTGGAGAAGTCGCCGGCGGCAATATTGTGCAATATTCCCAAAGTCTGGAAGCTCTCCAATCGCCGGTGAGGTCGGATTGCAGTAGGGTTTTCCGCCCAACGATTTTGGGGAAGAACCTGTATTAACTGCCGGACGGGTGAGGAGAAAGAAAGAAGAGAGGGGGGTGAAATGAAATGTTTCTTTTAGTTAATCTTTTCTTTATGATTAACTTTTGTAAAACATTGAGTGAATATTAATTCATAATCGTGTTTATTTATACACACATTACAAAATTATTAACAGCTAACAATATAACTAATTTACTTAATTCTAGTTATTTGGACTGGATCATAATCCGAGTCTGGTCCAAGTCCGATTAGCTGTAACAATTCTGCACAAATATACAAACTTATTAGTAGCATAATCGTCTTTAAGTTAATTATATAAAATAGAGTGCCATGCGCTCGTCATTAGAAGTGTAATTACTAACTTATTTAAAAGCTTATAATTACCCAACACTATTCCGACACTACGTGGCCATCTTTTATAAGCGTCCTGTCAATTAAATTTTTGCCTATATAAACTAATTTATATCCCTAACATTTCCTACAATCAAACGAAGAACCCATCTTCTACCTCCCTAAACCCCAATGGAGATCCCATTTCCACCCATGCTTCTCCAATCCTCAACCTTCTCCACCTCTACCCCCCACTATAATCTCCGTTGACCTCAACACCTTACTCACTGAAACCATTACCAACCCTTGAACCCCCTCGAAAACCTCCGGCATACCAAATGTTATATCATATCTCTTCCGTTCTAGTTTCTGTAAGTGTTTTGTTACTTGTCTTCTATACTGTTGTTCTTGTTTTCTGGTGGTCTAGTATCCTCCTTTCGTTTGCAGTTTTTATTTTTTTTGACATCCGGGTCTTTTCTTTTTTTTTTTGGTTGGGTTTCTTCGTCATCTCTGTTCATAGTCCTTTTATTAAGAATAATTAGTAGATCATTTTTAAGTTAATTATACATTTATCATTTCTATATTAAGTTAGTCACAAGGCCCAATCTGTATGTTGGCCCATTTAGAATTAGGGTTAAATCTAGCATGGTATAAATAGTCTCACTTGTAATAGTTTAGTTAACTTTTTCAAAATATATTTCAAAACCCTTTTGGGTTCTTCCCAACCGTCTTCTCCTCTCTCGTCGCGATCTTCCGTCAAACCCTAAACGACTTTCCGGCTCACGCTCCGATCACTCGATCTCCGGTTTCTTCATGGTATCAGAGCCTCTCGGAGCGCTGCGCTGCTAAAACGATCACACTGCACTGTCTTCAGTGAAAAACAAAGGGGGCTAGCGACACAAAAGAGAGAAGAAAAGAGTAACTCCGTAAGGATCTATCTACACCTCTCCAAAACAAAGGCTGGTATATCTAAGACCTTGCTTGTTATAAACCTAAAACCATATATGCTGTATGTAGTATGTACTGAAAACCCTAAATACATAAAACCCTCCTTGCATGTTCATGTATGATGCTTCGTATGCCATTGCTAGTTCTGTTTGATACATTTACTGATCTAAACATATTATGCTGTGTGTTTACCCTTAAAAACATGAAATCACCTCTTGCATGTTCATATTTGATGTTCTATGTATCGTTGCTGGTTATGCTTGATGTATTCATCTATGTTCTATGTATTACTGGTCTACACACACCATGCGATATATTTGTTACTCCTGTAAGATTGTTGTTTGCATGCTCTGTTAGATCTATATGCATGCTACTCTGTTGTCTAAGATCATCCCCTAGTGATGAAGAGGATGATCTCCAGGACTCTTCAATGAAAACTCTAGTGTTTAGATATGATCTGAGGTCATCCTCAGGTCACATCATATTAGACAGCCGGCATGTTCCATGTCCATGGCTGTTACTGACTAAGTCATTTTATATGTTAACTGTTATTTACATAACTCATAGATACTCATCATCATTGAATGTCATTTTCATATCATGTTTATATTACATCAGTAATATTAAAATACTACATAGGATGAATGTTTTCATTATGTTACTTCCGCTGAACACTGATTATTCAATTATGAGTAAGCTATGCTTACAATCCAAATCGATCAAAGATGGGCTGAGAACCATTGTCAAACTATCCTACTCTGGATACTTCAAATCTATCCGATTGCCAATCCAAAAAACTCATAAATGCATTTTAGTGTCCGATCAAGTCTGTAATGTATACTTTTTGATTCTTTCATATTGCTTGAATTGTAATTATATTACACTAATACAATTTTACCATCACAAACTACATTACAGAATCTTCATCATGACTGATAATGAGAATGCCCAATCACTTCAGATTCTGAGAAAGAAGCCACTGGGAGGTCCCCTATTTGATCCCACATCTGTGTATTTCTTTAAACCCTCTGACTATGGCCCTCCTTCTATTATAAACATTCTGCAAGGTAGTCAAAATTATTACCCATGGAATAGAGAGATGACAACCATGCTAATAACTAGGAGAAAACTGGGGTTTGTCAATGGATCCATCAAGGAACCATCCCAAAATGAGGAAGAGGAACATGAGGCTTGGATTACCTGTCATGGGATAATCCGTCAGTGGATTTGGAGCTCTGTCTCTCAGGAGATAGCCTCCCAAATCATGTACACAGATGATGCTGCAATCATTTGGGCTGATCTCAGAGATCAGTTCAAACAATCTAATGAAACACATCTGTTCCAACTGACACAAGACATTGCCCTACTCCAACAAGGTTCAAACACAGTATCCAAATTCAGTGCCACTCTTAAAACCTTGTGGAGGGAAGTAGATGCCTATGGGGAGGTTCCAAGATGCAGTTGCATCACATGCACGTGTAATGTGAATGGGAGGGTGAATGAAACGGAAGAAAGGCTAAAGATCAGGAAGTTCTTAATGGGTCTGAATGATAACTACAGACAAATTAGATCCACCATCCTCTCAATGGACAAGCTCCCAAATTTTGGGAAAGTGTTTTCAATGGTCATACATGAGGAGGCACAACAAAAACTGACCAGCAGTTCAAACCCAAACCAAGGCTCAGCATTCTACTCTGCAAAAGGGAAAGCACCCTTCCAAACAACAGTTAAGCCCACTGATGCACCATCCTCATCTAATCCTAATCAAAGGAAAAGGCCCCTCACTCCAACTGAACCTATATACTACAAGAGTGGGAAACAAGTCAATACGAGATATTACTGCTTCCACTGTGCTGTATTTGGACACAGTGATGAAAAGTGTTTCAATCAACATGGATACCCTACTAGAAACACTAGGGCCAATCCCACAACTCCAACACCCTCTGTGGTTAACAAAGCACAGGGTTCTGCAAATTGTGTAAACTCTGATCAAACCTGGACTCCATGGAGCACTGATGAAAAGAAAGCTGAATCTCCTGAAAACCCCATTGGACCTTATGGCTTCCCATTATATTCTGAGAAATACAACCCGAAGCCACTACCAAAATACAAGGATCCAGGTAAAGCAAATTCCATTTTTAACAAATATTCTGATATTTACTGGATCATTGACTCAGGTGCCTCTGAGCACCTGAGTGGAAATGAATCTCTATTTCAAAAACTCATCAAGTGTGATCCTTTCAAGATCTCACTGCCAAATGGGGACAGTCAAACAGTCTCCTTAAAGGGTGACATCTCTGTATCACCCAACATCACACTGAAGGATGTATACTTCAATCCATCCTTTCAAGTTAACTTGCAATCCATTAGCAAGCTGACCCAATATGATACCTACTCTGTTAAATTTTCTAAATCATGTGCATTTATATATGACAAGGTTCAGATGAAGGAAGTTGGTCAGAGTAGGATGGAGAAGGGACTGTATCTGTTGCCACACATCAATCAATCAATCAATCATCATGATTCTTTTGCAGGTGCCACCACAACTTCTACATGGCACAAGAGGCTTGGTCACACTTCAAGTGACAGGCTAAAACACATTCTGAACAATCTGAACTTTAATTTTTCTAACTCTTCTTTTATTTTTGATAAACACTGTGATACTTGTCATTTTGCCAAACAACCTAGGAAATCATTTCCACCTCATGCATCTAGAACTAAAAATGCATTTGATTTACTTCACATGGATGTGTGGGGGAACTTTCACACTCCAACAATCCATGGGAAGAGATATTTTTTAACTGTGGTTGATGATTACACTAGGTACACATGGACTTACCTTATATCTATGAAGTCTGAATGCTTTACAATTTTTAGAAATTTATATACTCTTATTAATAATCAGTTTGACATCTCTGTCAAATCCATTAGGACTGACAATGGTGGAGAATTTTTTTCTTCAGCCATGGATGATTTCTTAAAAACAAAAGGAATCGTCCACTACTCTAGTTGCCCCCACACACCACAACAGAATGGTGTGGTTGAGAGAAAACACCAGCATCTCTTAAATGTTGCCAGAGCATTGAAATTTCAATGCTCTCTTCCAACTGAGCTATGGGGATATGCAATCCTCCAAGCTACTTACATCATTAATCTACTACCATCTAAGGTAACACAAAACTTATCCCCATATGAGCTCATGCATTCCAAACAACCAAACTATGAAGGTCTTAGAACCTTTGGTTGTCTGTGCTATGCAACTTGCCTTGTAAAAGAGGACAAGTTTTCCCCAAGAGCCAAAAAATGCATATACTTAGGTCAACCCTCAACCCAAAAAGGTTCTATTATTTATGAATTAGATAGTCAACAAATCTCTGTAAGCAGAGATGTTACATTTTATGAGGATGAATTCCCACTAAATCAAAACAACTCAGGAGAAACCAAGAGCAATACAACAACTATGAAACTGAATGATACACTTCTAAATGACTCTGACCTCTCAGAGGTATACTCAATACCCCAAAATGACTCACAAACCCTAACCTCAACAGAATCAAACTCTGAGTCTTCAGAGTCAACTTCAAAAAATCCAAACTCTGAAATTCACATTCAAACAACATTGAATCCTGAAACATCAGGAACAACACAAGAACAAAAGATAAGTGTTGATCCTACTTCAAACACCCAACTAAACTCAAGATATCCAAAGAGGCAAACAAAACTTCCCATAAAACTAAATGATTATTTTTGCTCATTTGCAACAAGCTGTGGGAAATCAAAAGACACCTCATATCCAATGCATGACTATCTAACATACAAGAGGCTGTCCACTGCCCACACTAATTTCTTGGACAAAATATCCACAACCACAGAGCCAACCTCTTTCAAACAGGCTAGCCAAAGTCCTGAATGGGTAAAAGCCATGAATGATGAACTAGCAGCCCTTGAGCTCAATGACACATGGGAAATAGTGGCCAAACCAAAAGACAGAAAGATTGTGGGCTCTAGATGGGTTTTCAAAGTAAAACATAAATCAAATGGTGATATTGAAAGACTAAAAGCAAGGCTAGTTGCAAAAGGTCATACTCAGGTAGAAGGTTTTGACTACAAAGAAACCTTCTCCCCTGTTGCTAAAATTATATCTGTCAGGACCTTATTGGCAGTAGCATCAACCAAAAACTGGACTACATATCAAATGGATGTAAGCAATGCCTTCTTACATGGTGACTTGTCTGAGGAAATTTACATGTCCCCTCCTCCAGGCATGCTATCACCAGATGATACAAGAGTCTGTAGACTTAAAAAATCCTTGTATGGTTTGAAACAGGCAAACAGAAATTGGTATGAGAAATTAACTTCTGCCTTAACCAAATTTGGTTACACTCAATCTCATTCAGACTACACACTATTCTTTAAATCTTCCACAAACTCATATACCTGTTTACTCATTTATGTGGATGATTTAATCATATCAGGGGACAATGAAACTGAGATCCAAAAGCTAAAAGAATATCTACATCTCCAATTCCACATAAAGGATTTGGGTAAACTCAAATACTTTCTAGGAATTGAGGTATCTCAATCAAACCAGGGTATCTTTCTATCACAAAGAAAATATGCCCTTGATATTTTACATGATTTTGGACAATTGGAATCTTCTCCATCTAAGATCCCAATGTCCCACAACTTCAAAAATCCAGAGAAGGATGCTCCAATGAAGGATCCTTCAAATTACAGAAAATTAATTGGGAAATTGCTATACTTGACAATCACAAGACCTGACATAGCATTCTCTGTTAGTCATCATAGCCAATTCTTGGCAGATCCCAAGCAATCACACTTTGATTCAGCTATGAAAATATTGAAATACATAAAAGGAGCTCCAGGAAAAGGCATACTATATAAGAGAAATGCTCCTCTTCAATTAGAAGCTTTTTGTGATGCTGATTGGGCTGACTGCCCTAACACCAGGAAATCCATCACAGGCTACACAATACTATTAGGAGGATCAGCTATAACATGGAAATCAAAAAAACAAACAACAATAAGCAGGTCCTCTGCTGAAAGTGAATATAGGGCTATGGCTTCAACTGTATGTGAGATAATGTGGTTGCACTACTTTCTGAATGATTTACAGGTTAAACCATCTGGAGAAACTCTGCTACATTGTGACAATATAGCGGCAATACATATTGCCTCAAATCCAGTGTTTCATGAACGCACCAAACACATTGAAATTGATTGTCATTTAATTCGTGAACATTTACAAGCAGGTTTATTCAAATTGCAACATATCTCGACAACATCTCAGGTGGCAGATATATTGACAAAGCCAGCAAGTCTAGAATCATTGAGAAATCTACTGCCCAAGTTGGGACTCTATGACATACACTCTCCAGCTTGAGGGGGGGTATTAAGAATAATTAGTAGATCATTTTTAAGTTAATTATACATTTATCATTTCTATATTAAGTTAGTCACAAGGCCCAATCTGTATGTTGGCCCATTTAGAATTAGGGTTAAATCTAGCATGGTATAAATAGTCTCACTTGTAATAGTTTAGTTAACTTTTTCAAAATATATTTCAAAACCCTTTTGGGTTCTTCCCAACCGTCTTCTCCTCTCCCATCGCGATCTTCCGTCAAACCCTAAACGACTCTCCGGCTCACGCTCCGATCACTCGATCTCCGGTTTCTTCACCTTTGTTCTGTTCTTAATGATTGTTAATCATCTCGATTTTTTTCTATTTGTTTCTTATTTTCAACTTTTTATGTTACATGTTGGGTTCTCTCGGTTCCTTTCTTCCTTAGGTTCCTTTAGCGCTATTTTCTTCATTTTTTTTTTACCTTTCAAGCGGTGACCTAGTATGTTCATAGAATTCGAATATTATCGAATCTTCATTCTGAACTTTTTTCAGATTATCTTTGCTCTCCTTTTTAGTTTTTTTTTGTTGTTTTACGATTCTTCTAAATCTGTTATAAATTTATCTACATTTCTTTTATTTCATATGTTAGTTTATTGTTTTTTTATTGTTGATTCAAGGGTCTTCGTAATAATTGATCTCTGTTCGATCCTTCTTGTATATACAATCACGGTTCTTTTCAACACCAATTTACTGGCCACGCGTCTTTGTGCCTAGAATCAAGAAGAAAGATTATTTATCCATTTTCGACTATTTCATTACATCAAGCTATTCGAAATTATTTCAATACTAAATATCCCATTTTTCATATTACATTTACGATCATATCGCCTACAGGGAACTCACCCTCATTTAAATTTGGAAAGTATTTTTTTTTCAGATTTCTTTGGCGAATTTTGTTCGTCCAGTTTTGTTTACTGTTTTTGAATCTTCTTTTTGTTTTACTGATTTGGTCTCCCCCTGGTATCTTCATATTTTTTTAAATCCATTGTTATTCTGGATGTATGCAGTTCTTTAGATTAACACAACCGAGTCATTTTTGTCATTTACGATAAGTTCGAAACAACTTATCGCCTACGATAAGTTGGATGATGAATTTTAACATTCTTAGTGTAGAACTCTCATTAAAATTTAGTATTTTTGTATAATGTTCCTAACTTGAAACAATTCTTATATATCAATGGTTCATTCTGTTTTTTAAAAATTTATACCTCTCTATTACCATTTCTCTTTCATTTCATTTATTTTTAGTCAATATATCATTTGATTACACTAATAAAATTTTATATGTTCTTCCAGTTTGCTCTACAATTTCTACTCTACGAATGGATTTATTTTATGTTCCATGTTCATCATCCAATACTCACGGAGGTACTATAGAAAGTATTCGAACGGTGGATAACAACTCCCATACTACTCCTATTTACGATAAGTCCATAACCCTTTTTGGGCATAGAATTGCAACTGATGTTTCCATAGCAAAAGGTTCCTGTCATTTAGATATTGATTCAAAAATATCAAGGAAACGTAAACATGTATGCTCAAATGAATTTGACACTGATAATATCGAAGGTATGCTTTTTAGTATTCTTTACTCTTTTTAATGTTCTGCTTATTATTTATCTTTGAATTTATTATTTTTAAAATTTTATCGTTTGTGATATGAATTTTGTTAATTAGCCTGGCGTTTATGATATAAATTCATTACCATCATTTTAATTTGTACATCTCATAATCTAATACTCCTGTTTCAGACCACTATATTCACGTCTTAACATCATATGTATTTTATATTACCTATTTTTTAATTATGTATTAATTATTAATATTTAGGTTTTTTCTGTTAGATTATTTAGTTAATCTGTTTGTTAAATAATTATCATTTACTTGAATTAATTACAGATTCAATCGTGGATGAAGATCATCAACCGATTATCAGTCTGCCATCCACATCTAAGAAAAGTTAATATTGATTAATATTCGTATTGCCGAATTTCAGAATATTTCAATTCAAATAATATATATTTCTTCTCTTATATCTTTGTTGTTTTCTTTAGGACCAAGATTGCAAAGAAAGAATTCTTTATCATTTGAAGAACGCTGTTTCTATCTTAAACAAATTCCTCAAAGGTTATTTCCTAGTAGTTATGTTCGAGGGGCTAAGAATTGTAAGTATTTACATGATTTTTATATATAATTAAAAAGTGATAAATTTTGATATTGCATGTTTTAATATTTCAGCTCATTAGCTTGTTCAATCTCGTTGTTGTTTTAATGGATATATTTCTACCTTTAATGATGTTCGTGATATTCTTCCACCATCATTTTACATAAAAATTAAAAATTTAGAATTCGACCAATTCCTGAAATATGTTGATTTGAATGCACCTCGACGATATGGTTGGTAGTTATATTGATAACTATCAATTTCATCTTAAGGATAAAATAGTAAGAGTTACTCCAAAAGATGTTGGATACATTTTTTCTTTGCCATTTTCTGGTGTTGCAATCCAAGCCCGTAGAAAAGATGATATTGAATATTCTACTCCTTTATGGCGAAAGTATTTCAACGTCAAACAAATGACAAGGTTAATTAAACACTCAATGTCTTATTTAATTAATCTCATTAATTTAATTTATGTACTTACAGTGCTATGGTGAAAGAAGTTTTCAAATCTGCAGTTCTATCTATGAATTTTGAAGACGAGAATATCAATGATATTTGTCGTCTTTGGTTCTGCCTTTTGTGTTCTTGTTTCTTGACTCTCACTTCCAAGATTTTGATTCCATTGAAATTATTCTATTACTTAGACAAATTGAAAGATATTCCTAGTCTCAATTTATATTTGATCAAATTTTTAAGAACATGGAATCTTCTTGTTATTATGTTTGTCGTCGTGAGAAAAATGGCGAAAGAGTGGGTGAATACATTCATGGATGTTCATTCTTCTTGAATGTAAGGTTTTTCTTCTTCTTATTTCCTTCATCAATTTTTATCGAAGATCTTGTTTGAAATAGATCTTTTTTTTGAAAGATATTGTTGTGGTAGCATACAACACTATTTCGTCGTAAATCACCACAAAATCGATACATTTTTCAAAGATACGAAGGAAATCCAAAGAAGAAAAATCGCACTATTGCATGTCTTAGCAATAATGAGGTAATTCGTTAGGATTTAATATTTTTGTGAATTTTATTATTAAACTAATTTTACATCTCCTTTTACAGGTTTCTGAATGTCTTCCGTCATACAAAAGTTATGGTCCTCCACCAGATTATAAAATAAAAATTTAAACTTATATTCAATAATTATAATTTTCGGAATTTTGTTTTTCATTTATTCAAAAATTTATGTAAGTTTTCCTAATCTTGTTATTGAAATTATTTTATGTAGAATATATCATCTAAATCATTCCAGGAATGCACACGTACTTCATTTCAACCGACTCTACATCAATTTCTTCGTCTTAGGAAAATGAAAAGAAATAATTTCAATATTAAGGTTGTTTTTTAATTGATCGAAATTTTTTAATTAATTTCTTTTTATTTCAAATGTTATTTTAAATTTACATTACTAAAGTTCAGTTTGATTTTGCGAAAAAAGTTGTGAATCGTACTTCTTCATCAAAAGGTAATAGTATATTTTTTATTCAATATTTAATGAATATTGAATAATACAATATATGTTTTTTGATTTGTTATTCGAAATCTATTATATTCAAATTTATTTAGATTTAATAAATATTATTAAATAATATTCGATCTTACAATTTTTTTATATTATAGTTATTATAAATGGGGAGTATAATAATTGTTTTTATATTTAATTATTTATAATCGTCTTTATATTCAATAAACGCCTTTATAATTTTTAGTCTTCTTTAAATTTGAATAGAATTTAGTTTTTTTAATAGGTGACAAAGATCATTCAATTGAACTTCATTCTTCTTCTAGTAAGTCTAGTAGTTCGTTGCATCGAGATTTTCAATTAATGGATATTCAATCTATGGGACGAACAACCTCTATAGCTATTGACCTTAATTTGAATTATGTTAGTCCGTTGAAGTCTATTCGATCTTATTTCAACTACTGACAATGTGTCGACTGATATGCAATTGAGTCACTTATCTTTCTCAGATACTTTTACAAACAGTAACGATAACAGTAAGTCAGTATTACAAGCAAATTCAAATTTTCAAATGAAGCCTACTTCTTCAACAACAGTTTCAGATCCGATATCTATTGATCTACCTCCAGATGTGCCCGTGATTAATAATAATTCTTCAGTATGTAATGATGCTCTAGTTGATTCAGTTAGTCTAATTCATCTTAATTTGAATTATGTTAGTCTGATTAAGTCTATTCTTCGACCTAGCTTCAACCTTCTCAGTATTCTGGATTCGTCTAAAGAACCAAATCCGAAGAACATTGTCGGAATTGGTGATATAAGTAAGTCAATTTCAGTGAATAAATTAACTAAATACATTAAATCTTTAGATGATTTACAGAATAACTCCATCACTCCGATTGAGTCAAAGATGTCTATAGATGGTTCGACTTCTATTGTAACCTCTTCTAATCCTTCTGTGAATCACAATTGCAATACATTAGTTATCTCTTATCCTCCTGTATTACAAAATTCGCCTGAGTTTTGGGATTGTGCGATACGTAGTGTGGAGAAGGTTGAAGCAAAAATGTGTTTAACCAAGAAACATAACTTTGAAGATCTATCAGCTGTTGCCAGATGCATTAACTTTTCTCCCAAAACTTCAACACTGTTAGAACGACGACTCGCCCTTGGAGGAGAATTGGCTGGAGTTAGGCCAGCAGCGGCTCCGGTGATCGCCGGTAGAACCATTGAGAGAGGGAGTTATATCCCAAGTAGCCGTTGGGAGATCAACTGATTTAAACCAACTAAACCGGTCTTCTGAACCGGGTTTGATTGGAATATACTTTGTATTAAATTGAATAGTTTAAGTTTACAATAATGATATACTTATATAGAATTACACTGACTGATTAACTACTAATTAACTAATCAATGTAAAACAATCCGTTATAATCTTTATTGAAACTTTTGCAACAATAACCCCAAGCTTCTTTCAATCACAAATCGTGTTTATTGAAACTTTTGCGTTTGTAACCTCGAGCTTTTCTTTAATTACTTCGGCACATGTTTATTGAAACTTTTGCACTCGTAACCTCAAGCTTTCCTTTAATTACTTCGGCACATGTTTATTGAAACTTTTGCACTCGTAACCTCGAACTTTCCTTTAATTACCAACGCACATGTTTATTGAAACTTTTGCATATGTATCCTTAAGTTTCTTATTTATTTGGGTTAATTGCCTGCACATCATTCTGATATTCATAATAACACATATATCCTGGATATTGGATTAGTTTTAATTAAGCTCTGGATTTACAGAGTTAACTAGTTTATTAATTGTTTAATTAATCTGTTTATTACAGAGTTAATTCCTTTAAACACCGCATTCATTTGTTGTTAATTCATCGTCAATTAAGGTTGATATTTTTATGAATTTAATATAAATTTATTTTAATTTATTTTGTTAACGGCAAGGAAAATGTAGCACGAGAAAGTATCGGACCATCGAAGTTTAAAGAAACGAAACATTTAATGTTACAACAATCGTAAGTCATTTTAGTTACAACTTTTCATTATTGTTTAACCGTCCTTATTTGTAATAATAATTTATTTTTGAATTGACTAATAGTTATAGATCCAAAAGATTTGTTGTTGATTTCGATAATACTGTCTCTTGCCTTGGCCAACATGTTTTTGATGTAATTCATCATAAAGTCTACGATTCAAACGTATGTATAATAAATACCTTTTCGTATGTTATTTTTAATTTAGTTTGTTCAAAACCTTACTCACCTACAATAATTTTAGTTTGTAGATTGTTATAATGCTATATTGGTCCATTAGATGAAGGATAAAGGATTCAATACATCGTCAATGATGATTTTGAAATCAGATATTTTTGATGATACTGATATACGATGTCTTACTAGAGGTAAAATAGAAAATGCTGAAGCAGTTAGACTTAGAAGATTTTAAAATGCCGTTATTTCGTCAATAAAATTTTTCATAAAGATGTTGAGATTTATTTTCATCCCAATTAATACGAATAACCATTGGCATTTCCTAATGTGATATAAAGATGAGAATTTATACATTCATTTTGATTCTAATTATGAGGTTTTTGAGAAACAGAATTCTTAAGCATTTCTTGAGACGGTATGTAAATTAAATATTGTGCTACTTTTTGATTTAGAGATTCATGATTTTAATTAAATCTTTTTTTTCTGAAATGTAGATTTTCTGGTTTAATTACTTTATTCGAGAAACAATGAGCATTAAAGAACATCAAAGTTATCAATTACTCCGGTCAATTCCACAAGAGAAGGATGTTGGATGCAATGGAGGACTATATATAATTGAAGGATTAAGATCTGTTGTTTATGGTATAATGAAACATGAAAAAGCGAATACGAAATATTTATTGCTAGAAGGTTTATAACCTTTAACTTGGACTAAAAGTCAAATACCAAAGATCAGAAACGAAATATTCCAGACTTGTGCTTCTATTATGCACTATGATCCTTGGTGATCGTCTTCATGTACATTACAGTTTCTAGAGTTGTGTCCTTGTTTTCTGCATTTGCCGCAATATTTAATTTTTGGTATTAAAAGTCTCTGTAAGACTTGAATCTTGAATCTGCTTTGCAAGGTCTTCCCAAGTTATTTTTTCCGCTTCCTTTTGTTTTAGCAACTTTAGGATTACCAATTACAGTTACCCAGTTGGAATCTTCTACGAGCCTCGTTATTGAACCGTTCTTCGGTTTCTCTATTGCTCTTCCGTATTTGATTTCTAAATTTTCTACTACTATTCTTAAATCCCTTTTCACCACTGCGGAAGCCATTTCAGAAATTTTAGAAATATTTTGACATCTTGTGAGAAGGAGACTCAGTTCTTTCGTTTCTTGTGATTGATCATCTTGTCTATCACCCACACAAATAGTTCTTTTCCATCTATCTAGTATCATATAACTAGGTATGGTTGTTATTTCATTGCTTGTTAGCATGCAAATGAGATGTCTACATGGAAACCCATTGTAAGATAGTAATTGACAACTGCACTTCGCGATGTTGTCTACACCGACTTTAATTCTAGCCGCTTCTATTTGAGTATATAGTCCAATAACTATAAAGTTGTTCGGATTCTAGTAATTGAAAATAACTAATATTAGATTTTGTAAGATGAAATCTACGGAAAAATATTTTAAATAATAATTTTAGTTTTCGTACCTCTTTGTGAATATAATAATACAAACTTTTCTTGACTTGATTCTGATATTGTACAAATGCTTCGGAAGTGTACACTTGGAGTAACGATTTTTCAACTGGTAATGAAGTAATCGTATGAGGCAGTGCATTTTTGTCGTTATGAACCAATTCTGATTGTTTGTTTCTTTGTACTTTTTGTAATGTCTCCATAGATCTAATTAATTCGTACAAAGTTGAATGTGTCTTCAATTTAGTTTACACAACAACATTCATAACTTCACTTCTTTGTGTGCTTTGCATTCCCCCGAAAAAATTATCACGCATGTAAACTGGACACCACTTTCTTCTAATTTGATATATAGATTCTAGCCAAGCAATGTCTTGAATATTGTTGTCCTTTGTCCACAAATCCCAGTCACGTTCGAAATTCTCAATTGAAACAGATTTGTTGAGTATCTTGTTGAACTTTTCCATCTCTGTTTTATTTCTGTATACCAAACCAATTTTATCGGGCAGTTTGTGCGTAATATGTCACTTACACAAACGATGAAAAGTATTAGGAAAGACTCGTGCTATAGCCACATTCATAGCTGCATCTTGATCTGTTATTATACTTTTTGGTGCAAATTTCATACAATTTTTAAATTCATCAAATATCCATATAAAAGAATATGTTACCTCATTTGAAATAATTGCAGATGCAAGTAGAATCGAGTTGAGGTGATTGTTCACTCTACAGAATATTCCAAGTACTGACTTATATCTATTCGTGTTGTACGTTGTGTCGAAAGTTACAACCTCTCCGTACTTTTTGTAATCCTTGATGCTTATTGAATCAGCCCAGAATAAATTTTTAAAAACTCCTGCTGTGATACGTAAATATTTAAAAGTAAAAAAAATTGAAAATTTACTGATATTGAATATGGTTATGTCTCGTACCTTCGTTATCTACTACATAACTGAAGTAGAAATCATTATCTTTTTGTTTTAGCGTGTTGAATTTTTCAAGCAATATGTCGATGTCATGTTTTTTAATGTTTTTCAAATCATCTCTTTGTAAGTTCTTGAAATCAATTCTTGTGAATCCGCAATTCTCAAAACCTCCACACTGATTTGCGACATATGAAAATTGTTGACTTGGAGCTATATTAGATTCTTCGAGATCATGGATGATATTCTGTACGAATGGTTTAATTTTTCTATTGACGGGTAGAAATCTTTTTTTCAATGAAGTCGTCAAACTGTGGTTGTGTACATGATTAAATGTTGTAACTTCCCATCCTTTTTCTACTTTTCTGAAAGAAGTGACGAAGGCTTTGCAACCTGCTCTTGGGTTCCTCAGTAATCTCTGTCTTTTGCCATTGTCTGAAGGTGTGTCTACTTATGCATTGTTGATGTACCTTCTTTAGAACAAACATACTTCTTATATACAACCTCATCAGCAATTTTCTTACTCGTAGATCTTCGTACAGAGAAGCCAAATTTTTTAGCTTGATCAAAATACATTGATTCAGCATCATCTAATGTTTCGAAAACTATACTTTCTTAAATATAGAAATAAATTCTTTGTTGAAATATGATAAATTTAGAAAAATTTATTTTATCAATTATTAATTTTATAATTAATATTAATTAATCTAAAACCTGAACATATGAATAATTAATCTAAAAAGAATAAAAATATTTAATTATTAATATTATTAATATTTAATAAAAATATTTAATTCTTGTTCCTCGGTAATCCCGTCCTCCATTTTTCGATACTAAAAATTCTAAAACCTATGAAAATAATTAATATATTACAATAATAAATTTTTTACATTAAAGTAAATCATTTAACAATTGATTAAAGATAGATTCAACTTCTACTACATTTTACATTAAATATATTAATAATATTTTTGGTAGATGTTCTATGTAATTATAGATAATTTAATTATATAGAATTATTTTACCACGGTGTAATATATTAAATATATTTTTGGATTATTGAGACAGGGTTTCTCTATGAGGGTTATTAGGGTTAGGCCTTCCTCCTATAGCACTTATCTAGTAGAGATATTCTTAGTAGCACTGACATTTTGAGGCTGAATATCAAGTGTCTGGCTGCATACCTTTGAATATGACTACAAGGAGAAAATATGTTAGAAAATACCATATTTTCTTTGAAGATCTTTGTCGGTGATTTAATCGTAAGCGTAAATAATCAGATTTTTGATTATCTGATCAAAGCGTAAATAACCCAGAAGAGCGAGACTGCGAACAAGACGAATAGAACAACGGAAAGTATAAGGACCATTTTTAGCGAATGATTTTTAGCTTAGGGAGAACGGAGAACCAAAGTTTTACAGGAAAGCCAAAATCTGCACACCGGATACCAGAGAAAGGAGACATCAAACAATAAGCAAAGAGTAATGAAACGGAGAACGGGGAACAATCAGAAAAACTCAAAGAGTAAGAAGAATTGAAATCATAGAGTAGAAGGGGAAGCAAACGAGAACAGAGAACGAAGAAGGAGAATCATCAACTCTGTTCTCGTTTTCGGAAAAAAACAAATGAAAAACAAAAATCAGAAGAAATGAAAAACCATGAATTGAAATCGAAGAACAGAAGAAATGAAAACAAAAAACAAATGAAAAAAAGAGAATGTGAAACCTAAAAAAAACGAACAGGCAGACCAAGAACTGGGACATCAAAGATAGAAAGAAAAAAAATGAAACAAAGAAAAACCGAATGGAAACGAAGAAACAAATGAAAACGGTGAACGAATAAACCCTTGAAACCAAAAAACAGACAAAGAAAAGTACCAAAGAAATGAATCGGAAAAGAGAAGATAACCAGAAATAAAACCTAAAAGGAGAATGAAAAGGATAACCAAAAGGACATTGAAGAAGAAACCAATGGCCGATAATGAAGAAGATAACCGGGAAACACGTACAAGACATTGTCAGAAAAACAATTACCTATACTGACACTTATAATAAAACCTATGAAAGTCTACTTTTAAAAAATAAAAAACTGAAGTAATTACTTGAATTAGTGAAAGTAATTAAATTTCAGATCCAACCATTAGTTCGAAAACCAACGGGCAGTATCAGTAGTGCGCACTGTTTGCAGAACCTGATCCAAATCGATATAAAATAACTAAAACTTTTATGATTCAATCCTCTTATTTATAGATCTCAGTTATATTATGAAAACCTTTAGTTTTTTTAATTGTGCTTAGGTACAAATATTATGTTTATTGAAATATTTATAAAAGAACCTCTGTTAGTTTATAACAAAACAGTTTATTCTATTTTGTCATAACTCTTGAGTTATTTATATTGTATTTAAGTCCAAAACCTGTTTCTTATGATAAATTGCTTATCTACCTTACATTTCAGTTATATTCTTATAATATCGACTATGGAAAGTAAGTATTGAAATTTTTTATCAACTTTCTCATTACTCATTCAGTCATTCTAATCTGCCCCTATCTATGAGATATGACGGCAAAAGTTGGCAGACATGAAATGTTGGATATAGTGTGCATTAAGGCGATCAACGGTCAACCAGAAAAATGAAGTGGAGTGAATGAGATGCAGTGATCCTAATACATTCCCACTTGCTATTCAATGCCGATGCAAGATTTAATGAATATTTAATGCTTATATATAAAAATAACTTCGTTATGTTCGCATAATTTAATTTCTAGATTTTACTTCAATAGGGTGGTTCATTTCTCTCATATTTTCCTCACTTCCAAGTTCCAACTGTTCCAAGTGACCAAATCCCAAGGAATCTCCAACGAAACTCATAAAAGTCACAAGAGCGAAAACTTTCTAATATATCTATTTTTTGTAAATCGATGTGGGAAAAAAAATCTCAATGAATTTATTTAATTCCTTATTGTTTTCACTTCTCACCCATAGACTATAGCCCATAGACCATAGCTCTCTCTCTCTCTCTAAATTAAAACGTTTAGAAATTAAAGTGTATACTGCAACTCGTCCTTCAGTCATCGTAATAATGTTTGTGATCAATTGAACTAATTAAATTGTTATGTGAAGAAAGCAGATTGCAATGTGACGAAAACGGGTTGTTGCGTGGTGGCTGTAAGACGTTTTTGGAATGATTTTTTTTTTGAAACAATCAACTCAAAAACAAAGGGAATCCAACTTCATAATTAAAACTAAAACGTTTAGTTTTTAGTTTACCATTGTTTTCTGTCTTGCCCTTTCTTTTTTTCTTTCAATATTTCGAGTATTTAAATCTATTCCTGCCTATAAAACTCATAAATATATTTCACCTATAAAACACACTTTTTTTTTCTTCTCCCTCCCTCCCTCCCACCAGTCATCTTGTGTCTACAGAGGAACTACAGGAAGCTCAAGAACATGGAGAGGTCATCTTCTTGTTTCTTCCTTTTCCTGGTGATGGGTAAGTATTTTTCTCTTCGTAGCTTTACCTCAACTACGAACTACACATACGTAATATAAGAGAGAATGCAGGGTTGATGAAAGTGAGATGCAGTGCTGATCATCATCACCACTTGGAAAATGGGAGTAGCACTAATTCATGGACATCGAATCCTAGAAAACTTTTAGTGTTTGGTGATTCATATGCAGATACCGGAAATCTTCCCAAGATCGTAGCACCTTCATGGAGAAAACCCTACGGTGTCACTTTCCCCAGAAAACCTTCCGGTCGGTTCTCAGACGGCAGAGTCTTCACCGACTTTCTTGGTCAGTCCTACTCTCTCTCTGTCTCTCTTCCCTTTGATAAATTTTGCTTTTTTTAATGTATTTTTCATAAAGTTTCACACCACTAGTGAGTAGTGATAGTAGTGAATGACTGACTGGTGGCAATGTGTCACCCATGATTTCATCATTAACAAAAATCTTAGTGACTTCTCTTGTCGCTTCATTAAATTTCTTTGTTCCAATATCATGAGTTCATGACTAAATTTCTGCAGAAGAAAAAAGAAACCCCAATTATTAAAGGAAATAGGATAAATCAAGTGGTTTCATAACCTAAGTTCTCTAGATCTCAACTGAGAATGCCATATTACCATATGAGATTTTTAAGATAATATTTATTTAAAACTAAGGGGAAAAGATTGTGGCTTTTTCTGTGCATATTATAATTTTAACTATAGAGATAATACCAAGAGTTTGTCTCCTTACTGTATTTGAATTTCCATGTGAGATCTTTAAGAAAACATTTCTTTAAGGGAAGAAAGCGTGTGACTTTTTTCCTGTGTCTTAATGTATGGAATATTTTTAATTAGAGAAATAATATCAAGAATTTGTATACTTACCACAATGGATTCTCCATGTGGCTTTTGTTTGCATCTATCTTCATTTCCTTTCTTTTCTTTCCCCCTTTTTCTCTTTACCAAACATTCAAAGTGTTGATGTACATGTTTAGAACATGCAAGCATGAACACACACCCACAGATGACCAGCACTGTTGCTTTTATGTTTTAATCACAGCATATAGCCCATCTTTAAAAAGCAAATGGTTTCTGATTAAGAAAAAGAATCAACATGTTATTAACACAGAATTAGTATTGTTTTTGAAAACTAATTGGTTGGTTAAATCATAAATGAATGCGCAGCTAAATTTCTGAAAATCAATTCTCCCATACCTTACAAGTACAGAAGGTATGGTTACAAGGTGCTTCAATATGGGATGAACTTTGCCATTGGAGGCTCTGGAGTCTTTGATACTGTGTTTCTGAGTGCCAATCTCACAACACAAATAAACAATTTCAAGAAACAAGTTGAACAAGGTGCCATTGATCTCCGATCATCAACGGCTTTAGTTGCTGTATCAGGCAATGACTACGTTCATTACCAGGACAACGGTGGTACCATGGAGGTCAGTTAGTTAATTCACTGATAGTGTGTTTCAAAAATTTGTATGAGTGATTGACTAAATGTCCATTCATATTTCAACGTCATCAATCAGGGATTGAAAACCTTTACCCCAAAAGTTATAGATCAACTGAAGAAGAACTTGGAGTGTCTTCGCGACTTAGGTGTGGAAACAGTGGCAGTAACAAACCTTCATCCTGTAGGCTGCCTCCCATCATTCACAAGAAGCTCATCTTACAAAAAATGCAACACTAGTGCCAATGATGCTGTTGTCTATCACAACAATTTGCTTGAAGCTGCCATAGATGAATTGAACAGAGATAACAAGAATGGCTCTGCTATTGCTATTGTCGACCTCTTCAATGGATTCATGTCTGTTCTCAACAAAGGTGGTGCATATTTAAAATCAACAAGTTCATTGTGTATCTAATAAACTAAATAAGATTTATGAATTACGATAAGTAAATTAATTGGATATGATTTGATCTCACAGGAGGAAACAAATTTGGCGACATCCTGAGACCTTGTTGTGAGGCAATGACCAGTAACTTCCATTGTGGGTTTGCAGATTCAGATGGGATGGAGAAGTATACTTTGTGCCGCAGGCCAGATTCTACTTTCTATTGGGACTCTTCACATCCTACCCAAGCTGGTTGGAAAGCTGTTTTCTCTTCCTTGAAACCTACTCTAAATAATCTGTTGAACTGAACTCCTTTCTCAGGATTTTCCTTTTTTATCTGGTGCACTTGTGTGAATTTGTGATTTCTTCTTCATCAAATAATTCTTCTTTTGTGGTTCTGTATTTCATTCTTTAGATTGTACCTGTGAATTTTTTAACAGGAAAAACTCAAAAAATTCAATCAGCAAAACAAATAAACATTTAGGAATTATTTACATATTACCAAAATTCCTTTATGCTTCATCTAGGAAGGCCTACAAGTATGTAGGTCAAATATATACCAAATTTTCCATTCTTATTAAAATTTAAAACTAGAGAAAAAATGGCAATAAACAACAAAAATTAAAAGTGCGATATGGTTTCAATAATATAAGTCAAAATAAACAAACTAAAAATTTAAAATTGTTTCTTGATTCCATTGAAAAAAATGTATTACTTTTCAAACATTTCAATTTGCAAGAAACATAACTGCATAAGAATGTAATATAATTTAAAATTGATGATATTGCTGATGAATATATGACTACACAAAAAAAAATGTAAAATTCTATTTTGTTGATGCTCTTTCTCATACAAGAAATCGAATTTTAATCGATTGTTACATAGAAACCCTCAGAATCAGAGCTGTTGGGACTAAGAAATTAACTAATAGCCAGCACTCACAAAAGCTCAATGGTTTTGTCATCTGTTGTTTGTATTCAATCTTTCTCATCAAAATGTACCAGAAAAATATGAGAATTGTCTCTCGAAAAATCCAAATATCCAATAGAGCATTTGAGCGTCCCTTAGTCTATGATCCGTGTATACAATTCTAGCATCTTCAAACAGTACCTCTGTTGTTTGGACAAGGCTTAAGTGAACCACCATCATGTGCTGAATATGACTGATTAGCTGCATTTGCATTTGCAGTTATTTCATTACTGTCATACTCGGAGAGAATATCCATGAATTCATTCAACAATCTTTGTACTTTCCTATTAGATGCCATTGCAGGAAGAATGTCTTCTTTCAGAAGTTTGTGTTTTTTCATTCCCTGTGCAATAAAGAAAAATATAGTGAGAATGATGATATGAATATCCAAGATCAGTATATCGATATATCATATAGGTTGTGTTCAAACTTCAAAGGTAAAAATATATATGAAATTATGGATATGTAGTTTTATTTTGTAATAAACAAAAATTAAAATCATAGTTTTCACGAAAAAATTGTGACAATTGTAATTGGAAAGGAGTTGGGACGCTTTGACAGTGACCATTCTAATAAAGTTAGATGATAATTTTCCAGAAAAACACAAAAATAGCAAAAAATTAAAAAAATCAATAAAAAATATAGATGTTTACAAAAATAAGTAAATAACATACACTAAAAAATAAACTCTACTTCAGATTTTCAATAATCAAACAGTAAATTAATATTAAATATTGATTCTAGGCTATAAGTGGAACTGCAATTTGTGATCCTGTGTCTAGATCACAAATAGCAGTAAGCATTAAGCCATTGACTAATTGTGAAGTGTTTAACACTGAATAAAATTATGGGCAATACTAAGTAATCACATATTTGAGAGGTAAACAAAGAAACTTACGAGTACAAAAGGATCCCATGCTGGATTCATTGGATCCACGGGTGTAGATTCAGCCATTCCTATAGGAGGACCAATAAAGCCCTCACAGACTTCACGCAAACGGGATTCATCTGCCTCTCTACAAATAGAATAGGATTTTGTTCTGAACGCCCTTTGGTGAATTTAGATGCAGATTCATGGAGACTGTGGATAGCAATAAGATGCATTTAGTGCCTACCAAATTGGTAGAACTAACAAAAATTTCTTATCACTCTCCACAGGTCTCAAAATTCTGCAACTAAATTCAACCAGGGGACAAAACAAAATATCACAAAAAATGTATCAGTGATTTAAAAGAAGCATTTGACAACTTGACTTACTATTATATTTGAAGATACAGAAACTCCAACTTCAAAATAAACATTTAGATTTAAAATCTTTCAGAAAAAAAAAGAGAGACCAAAAATTATATTCAACTAAGTCAAATATGGCATAGATGAGTAGGGTTTAAACTTTAAATATGTTAAAAAAATGATAAAGAGCACAAACCTTGCCAGGAATCGTACGTAAGAAAGAAGGCATTGTCGATATTCAATGGGTGATTTCAAAGCCAAAGATGATGCCAACTGAGTTTCTAAATGACCCCGAGTTTGAACCCCATCATCAGGTACCCTGAAAGAAGAATGCAAACATTATCTAGCCTACAAAGACCTGCATTTGCCAATTAACCATTGGATTTTATTATTATTATAAAACCCCATTAATGATTGGAGTGAGCATAGGTAAATAGCCCAAGTGTTAAATAAAAGGAAAATGAACAGGTTTATAGAGTATAGACAATTTCTTATCACTTGATACCCACCCAGCTATATAGCTAGTTGCAAATTGCAATTGCCTCAGGGGGTTAGAGTTAGAATACCAAGCAATAGACTCAATCTGATTTCGACTGATAGAGAGTGCACTAAATGCCTAGTATCCAGTATAACAGTATAAATACCTGCTCCAACTTGGCTTTCTTGCCATGAACTTTCCAACATCAATCTGCAATTCAGCTAGTTCACCACCACGAATAGAACCTAAACTTATAGAGGTTGAAAAATTTGATGCAGGAAAGCAATCATCAGCTACCCTTATCCAGCACATCAAGTCCATGTCAAATAAAAAGGCATGCCGAGTTGAGAGAACAACAAGCGGCGAACCAGATCTGGAAAATCTGGCAGATATCACCTTAATTTTATCTGGAAATATTACAATGTGTCATAAAAATATAAATATATATAAGTATATAACATGTTTGAAAGAAAATAAATGAATTTATTCTATTAAAAAACAATTAAGGAACGTTTATACCTCCATCTTTCCTCAAGGAATCACCCTTTGAAATAACTAAAGAAGACAAGGAGTCATGCAAAAGACACGTCTTTTTAAAAATATCCCAGACATATAACAGTCCTTTCTTAGTGATAACTAGCAGCTTCCAGTTTTCATCACAGTCAATAAATATTGCAGCAGATCCAACCATCATAGCCGGCATGGCTCGCCTCCCACACTTGGTGTAAATCTTTATAAGAGAGAATAATCATTATAATCCCTAGCATCACAATGCATAAATGATGAAAACTAAAACAGATAAACCATAAAAGCGTTCATAAGATTTTCATGTGATATTTCCTTACCAATGGTATATAACAATTCATTTAATGCTTTAAAAAAACTCTAGTTGGATTATTACTTATTAGTATGAAAAAATCTATGGTTAAAATAAGAAATCATGTGTGCATTATATCAAAACATCTTACATGCAGGCATCCATCTTCACAACCAACAGCCCAGAAATTAGCATTCCCAGCCAAAACGGTTACCTTCGAAGACATCCTATCAGACCAAAGTATTTTAGTTCCCTTTCTGCAAGTAATTTGAGTTTCTTTATCCAAGGATGGATTTCCAATGCCAACAATGTCACCCAACACTCGCTCGGCCGGCCGAGCTTCCAAACAAAGAGGTATGCTTTCTTCGTCCTCACTGCTATCGAGAACATGTACAGAAAGGATTTCACATGAAGATTTAGAGATTAGTCCTCCTTTAGGGCCCAATAATTCCAAATTAATTCCATCATTATTGCCACCCGTTGTGCTAGCAGTTTTCTCAATGACCAAACTTTCATTAATATTAGCTCTTGCAGTGAGACCAGAACGCAGTGTAGAATTATCAGTGAATGGTTTTCTCACCGCAGGCAGCATGTTATCATCTTTCTGTTGACTAGCAGCTAGACTATGAAAATCAAGTCCCTGAGAAATATTTTCATTATTTGATATAGATCCAACTGCTTCCGGGATTATTCTTTTTCTACCATCAGGTCTTCTGTATTCTCTTTGTTTCACAGGACTAGATGCAGGAACAGAAGCAACGTTATTCATCAAATCACCAGTACCTTTGTTTGACAAATCGCCGGTACCTTTGTTTGTCAAATCACTAATACCTTTGTTTGTCAAATCACCAGTACCTTCACTTTTCTTTCCATTGTCAACTTGAGTTTCACCAGACTTCACTGACGGCGTAGCAATCATTACCTTCATTGCATCTGTTGAAGAGGGTAAAGGTGCCTCATTCTTCTTAGACACGGGAGGCTTTTTAGAACTTTTTTGCTTAGCAGCTGCTTGTTCAAGTAAAAGTTGTGCAGGACTCTCAGCTAAAGTGGATTGTCGACCTCCTCTAACATCACCATATCGGCTTCTTTTCAATTCATCCAATTCAGCATCAGAGAGCTTATGCCCTAATTCTTTTGCTTCAAAATCAAATATGGCTATTGTTCCGTCTAAAGAGCAAGCAAAGAGAGAGTAACCATCTGGACTCCTGCTCAAGAAAAACTAAGTTTCAGATAGAACAAGACTGATTACAAGAAAATATCAAAGCACTCATGTAAGAAAACTACATTACATGATTGGAAAAGGTTAATTACAGCCATATATAAAGGAGAGTGAGTTCATAAGAATAAAAACTCTACAGCAAAATTAGAATTTAACAAAAAAATATAACTACTATTTGTTATATTAATTTAAAAATTTAACAGATACTAACTTATGTAAATAAGTTGCGAGGACTAAATCCAGTCCTACTCCGTACATACCATAGATTGAAATATATACACTCATTTCATAACTGAATTAGTTATGTAAATGGGATCAAATTCTGGTAAGATATTGTAGTATGAGATACATTATCTTGATCATTGATTATTTTAAAAGATCTCGAGATTAGAGTTCATTTTTTATTATTATTTTCGATCTAAAATTAGACTGAAAATCGACAAATGGGATGGAAATATCGCAGATTATCTCAAATAGAACTATCTCATGTGAAGGGTGCCCTATGTAAATGTATCTAATTACAATTAAAAACTGTAGCTTATTGCCAATAAGTACAAAATGGAATCAACATTAAACAATGTTATCAAAAGATTGTATAGATATATTACCAAGATAAATCAACAACACTCTGTGAAAAATAATGCTTGGCCACTATGAGAGGACGAGCACTTGCGGTTGTCCACACTGTTATGGTACGGTCTTGACTTCCAATAGCAATCACATTATAGGGCTGCATATCTTTTTCAGCGGTATTTGAGGTTCCATTGGACCATCCTGTAGGAACGGTATTTACCTCCTTTCCATTGGAAGCGTTCTTTCTGAACATAGAATTGTTGAATTTCACCACCACAACCGGAGCATTGTGCCCTAAAAAATCAAATGTAGCAGACCATTCACCTCTTTCCAGCACCGGTGCCGAGTGTCTAGGCTTCTGAAAACCATGTGTGGTGGTAACGAAATGGCCACATGGTGACCATGCAAGCCTCCTAAAAAACGTCGATCCAACCTGAAAATTACACAGTTCAAGTAAAAAAAATCCTAAAATAGATAGGATGTGACAGTAAAAGAGGGGGAAATCATACAGATTTTGACCAATGTCCGTCAGTCTTGTGAGCAAGACTCCAATCACTGGTGCGCCAAATAATTACAGTTTTATCATCTGACTGACTGGCAATGAAGGAGCCAATAGGATCCCACGCTATGCCCTTGATGAAGCTCGAATGTCCTCTCAGGACAGCAGTACAAATGCCACTAGCCAAGCTCCAAATGTGAACCGTGTTATCTAAACTGCTACTTGCCAATGACAAGTCGTCTGGGGACCAACTAAGGTCAACCTGCTTCCATAAAAAATAGGTTAAACATCAAATGTACATGAACGTGAACGTGAACATGGATGGAAGATGTTTAGTGAACACACCACATCGGCAGTATGACCCCTGAAAGTGGTAATTACTTTCCAATTTTCAGCATCAGGAGGCTCTCCACTTCCAAACTCAGTAGTGCCCAAACCAGGTTTTCTCTCATGAATAAGAATGACCTTATCGTCAGAGCCAGAAGCAATGAAGCGACCATGCTTGGCCCATCTGACACAATTAACCGAACCAAAGTGATCACGAAGAGTAGCCAACAATCTCTGGTTTATAGGCGTCTCACTGGATTTGCTGCCTACGCATTTCATATTCCATATCCGAACCTGCGCATAGGAATATAGGATGTTAATTTCAGCATCAAATTGGCAAAAATATATTTATAAAAAAAGAAACAAAAAACAGACCTTGTGATCTCCTCCACCAGTAGCAAAGCGAAGAGCACCAGGTTGGATATCGATAGAAAAGATATGGATCCCCTCGTGCCGAACCCATTCTGGTTTCTCCGAAAACATGTTATTCAACTGCGTTCTCCTCTCTCTCTCTCTCTATATATATATATATATATATATATATCTTCTGCAAAAAGAAAAAAGATAAAATTCGACAAAACCTAAACCCCTTATTTCGTATTGTAGTGTACTGTACATATCAAAGATTTTGAATCCCGACAAAAGAATGCATGGAAGAAAATGAGGATCCCACTACCTGTGTTTCAAAGTGAGTGGCGGCGGCGGCGGCGACTAAAAGATCGATCGAATCTTGAAGAAGATGAGTGGTGAAGTACGCATGCGGGTTTCTCGTCCTCTGTTCTTCAAATTGAAATTCTTCAACCCCCAAAATAACAGTCGACCAACCGCGGAGTACTTTTATCATCCCTCTTTTATTTGGCCATTTAGGTAAATTACTCTAAATTACAATTGAATCCCTATTGGTAATTTTGTGAGATAAAATCATATTGGTAATTTTATTAATTTTAAAACAAATAAAAAAAAAAGGTAAGATCACAATTCACAAGCCACTTATCCCTACACTTTTTGCATTGTTCAAATCTATGGATCATTTCATCTTCATAATCTTTGGAGACTGATTTTTAATTTCTAACATGCATATGCATTCAGACAATAAAGGGTGAAAAAACCTAGTATACTCTTGGTATCTTTTCCTCCTTAAGAAAAATCTTTCATCATCTTTTGATCCACCACTCGTAAATGACATGTCATACCTGTTGGTTCTTAGGTGCAAAAGGAGTTTAATTTAAGAATGCGGTGCGCGCTGACGGAGTAGCCAGAACGGAGATGGCAGAGGTCGCTCGCCGGAATCGCTCGTTCGCGGAGAAGGGGGGAAATTAGGTTTCAATTCTAAACGGAAATAAACCGGTAGTTGAATCCGTGATTTGTGTAAAAGATTGTATTAATTTCGTTGTAATTACATTTTGTATTTAAACTAAATATTACAACGATTTTATCAACTAAAAACAAAGGTTTATTTATTTGCTATTGGGCCGTCCGATATTCTATTGGGCCGTCCGATATTCTTATTAATTGGCACAGCTACACTTTTATTTAATTTGAAAAGATTGCGCTTTAGTCCATGAAGATCTTCATATTTGACTCATTCAATTATGGTCTAATTGCCAGTAAGTATTTATTATTTTTATATTCACAAATAAGTCCATATCCAGATTATTCTAATTTCTAATTACCATAGTACTTGCTAACTTGCCAATTACTTCTTTACTCTCCCTTCAAGTTTGGAATATATGTTAATTATTCCAAGCTTGACAGAGGCTGAAGTAATTTTTTTCTCCCTCAAGGGTTTAATAAACATGTCGGCTAATTGGTATTTTATTTCAATTTGTCTAAGACTAATTGTCCCTTGGGTGATTAGCTATTATCACAATAAAATGACAATCAATTTTTACATGCTTTGTCCTTTCATGAAAAACAGGGTTGTTAGCTAGATGAATTGCCGATTTATTATCACAATATAGTATTGTTTGAGTTTGGTTTTTGATTCTCATTTCCTTAAGCAACTGATGAATCCAGATGACTTCACAAGCTTCAAGCTATATGAGTTATTGCTCTATATTCTGCCTCACATGAAGATCTAGAGATGACATTTTGTTTTTTGGATTTTCAAGAGACTATTGAATCCCCAATCATGATACAAAACCCAGTTACTGATTTTCTAGTGATTTGGCATGAAGCCCAATCAGAATCACAAAAACCACTTATATTCATATTCTCTTTATTTTTATATATAACATCCTTTGGCCTCGAGAATTTTTCAGATATCTTAATACCTTGAACAATGCTTTTAGGTGAATTTCTCTTGACTCACTCATGAACTAGATGAGTCAGTTGATACGACCGGACCATAATTACATCTTAGACCTTGAAACATTAAGGAAATGGATGAATATTAATATATTATATATATTGTAATATTAGACATTATAGTAATATATAGGGGTGAGATTTCCGGGTACGGGGATGGGGATTGAAATCCCCGCCCTGGAAAAATTGCATATAAACCTTAACAATATTTTATATAGTATAATTTATATAAATAACCTCATATAATATATTAGGGAAATTATCAAGTGCAATATTACTAAATGTGGTAAATGCGCTGTCCTCCATCCTAGCCGTTCATCTGACATCCGACGACTTTTATTCTTCGCGACGTTTTGTTCTAACTCGCGCACGACGGAAAATTCGACGGCCCACATTTGACGACTTTTATTCAATCAAGAGATCCGACGGCCCACATTCGTACGTCGCAGATATCACATTTAGTGATATTGCACCAGAAGTTTGCTCTAATATATTAAATACATAAGTTTATATTTAAAATATATTATATATCTATACAAAAATTATATCTAACCCCCTATAAAATGATAAAACATAATAATACTTCTAACATAAAAATCTCAATTCCCAAATAAGTAAAATAACTATTGAGTATTTACATTACATCAGTATTTTAATTATATTAATAAATAGTAAGTAGTAGCATTAGTAGATTAGTGCATTACTGTTTTAAAAAAATAAAATAATATTTTGGTTGGGGATGGGGACTGGGAAGATTTTTGGGTACGGGGAACGTAATCTCCGTTGCATGGGTATACATGCATACCCACTACCCCCAATGTGGGTTGTACGTAGAGGGATCAATCCCATGAATGCAATGATTAATCCTATAAATACCTAATATTATGGGGATACAAGGAAGTCATTAGTAAAAAGTATTTTAGTAGTTTCTTTATTTTGTTTATATTTCCATCTTTTAGTATAGTTTATTATTCGATAGGGTTTCGATCCTATCATTTGGTGTTTTCAATTCAATTAATGAGCTCACCTCCATATCGTTTGGCCTACCCGTCGGAAATGTGTCCGATGCCGTTCTCTCCAAACCCATCTTACACAAACTTACAACCATATGCAATACCATTTTGACAAACGACATATTCACAAACACCGTCACACGAAAACATCCAACACCATCCAACGATATTTCAACAAGGTACGAAACTACCTTACACAAACTTCCAACTATATGCAATACCATTTTTACAAACGACATATTCACCAACACCGTCACACGGAAACATCCAACTCCATTCGACGATATTTCAACAAGGTACGAAACAACCTTACACAAACTTCCAACCATATGCAACACCATTTTCACCAACGATATATTCACCAACACCGTCATACGGAAACATCCAACACCATCCAACGATATTTCAACAAGGTACGAACCAACTTTTTCAAACACCACTACAAATTCTCATATTTACACAACTCCACAACCATTATATAACCTATACGTAACTTACAAATCACAAACCACAACGTTAAACATCCCACAACGTTTGTATCGGCTTGAAGAACAAGTAAACCGTATTCGTGGTTATTTAAAACCGACTTCATCCAACTCTACATTACCGTCATCTATTCCTATCGATATTGATCAAAGCTCGAGATATACGGACGCAGAAGAAGCATCAACTGAGGAGCAGTCGCCGGAAGAAAAAGAAGAAAAACAAGTCAAAAATGAGGAGAAAACAAGTATCATATTGCAGGAAATAGAAGGGGAGGATAGAAAATATGCGGCTTATGTCCAAGAAGTTTTTCAAAGAAAAGATCATTAATGTTTTGATCGATTCTAGAGTAAATCTCAACTTTGTCCAAACCTCGCTAGCACAATGAATGAGACTGGAAATTGACAACACAAAATATATTCTGATCGAGAAAGACGAAGTTGTCATCAGTTGTCAAGGGGTATGCCATTCAGAATTCCTTCAACTGGATAACACTGTCTTAAAAGTGGATCTACATGTTATATCGTTTCAAGGAGCGGATATCATCTTCAGGAAAGCTTTAATAAACACGTTTGAAGAGGTGACATTCGACGTTACAAACTCATGCGCTTTTCTTAAAGAACGTGACAAAGATCGTGATAAAGAATTCGATCAATGGCAATTCATTAGCGAGCTCGAGGATGAGCTCAGATCTGAGGAGGAAGGGGTTGATACGACCGGACCATAATTACATATATCCTAGACCTTGAAGTATTAAGGAAATAGATGAATATTAATATATTATATATATTGTAATATTAGACATTATAGTATTATATACTATAAATAGACCTTGCAGTTATTTTATTATATATTATATATATTTATTATGGTTGCATGAGTATACATGCACACCCACTACCCCCAACGTGGGTTGTACGTGGGGAGGATCAATCCCATGAATGCAAGAATTGATCCTATAAATACCTAGTATTATGGGGATACAAGGTCATTAGTAAAAAGTATTTTAGTAGTTTCTTTATCTTGTTTACATTTTCATCTTTTAGTATAGTTTATTATCCGATAGAGTTTCGATCCTATCACCAGTGTACTGCAAAACTGAGGTCAGGTCTAGTGATATTTAAGTATATAAGTTTCCCAACTATTTTTCTATAAAACGTGGGATCTTTAATGGTTTCAAAAGTGTCATTTTTTAAATCTATGTTCCTTTCCATGGGTATCCTAGGCTCTTGAAAGACTACTTTCTTCAAGTATGCCTAATGCATACTTTCTTTGTGATAAAATAATGCCCTCACTAGAATATGACACTTCAATGCCCATAAAGTAATTTAGCTTTCCAAAATCCTTTAATTTGAATTTATTTTCTAATTGAGTTTTTAAAATGTTTATCTCTAACTCATTGCTACCTGTGATGATTATGTCATCCACGTAAACTACTAGGTATATTATATTTCCATGTTTCTCTCTTATAAAAAGAGAATAGTCTGGTTTTGCTTGTATGAATTCAAAATTTTCTAGTGTGGTTTTTAGCTTTTCAAACCAGTTCCTAAAGACTTGTTTAAGCTCATACAGAGACTTGTTTAAACCCATACAGAGACTTGTTTAAGCCCATACAGAGACTTGTTAAGTTTACAAACCCTCTTGTCTCCTTCTTGAAAAAATCCCTGAGGTGGCCTTAAGTAAACCTCTTCATGTAAATCTTCATGAAGAAAAACATTGTTTACATCAATTTGGTAGAGGTTCCACCTTTTTTGTGCAGCAATTGCAATTAGTATTCTTACTGTTGTCATCTTTGCAACTGGTGCAAAATTTTTATAAAAATCAAAACCTTCCTTCTGAGAGAAGCCTTTGGCTACTAGCCTGGCTTAATTTGTATCTCTCTATTTCCCCATTTGGTTTATATTTTATTTTATATACTCATTTTAAATCAATTGACTTTCTTCCTTTTGAGAGTTCAATTAAAGACCAAGTTTTATTTGAGATGAGTGCCTCCATTTCTTTTTCCATTGCTTCATTGTGACTTGTAATTTGTTTTAGAAACTCTTTATGTTTTTTATTTACCCTATGATAGAATACATAATTACTCATAGGATATTTGATTTTATTTGGATAATTTTCACCATTTTCCAAATAAAAATCTTTGTATTGGTTTGGTTTTGTTATGACTCTCCCTAGCCTTATTTGTTTCTGTTTTATGGAAAAAAACTTATTTTTCTAATTCATTTTGAGTATTTTGATCTTGGTCACAATCTCAATTCATTTTTATTTAGAACATCGTTTCCTATTTTGTTTTTATCATTTTCATTTTGATCACGAAATCTTATTATATTTTTATCATTTCCTGTTTTGTTTTTAGGCTTTTGATTTATAAAAGCATTCTCTGTTTCAATTTGGGTATTTTTTTCAAAATCTAATGTATTTTGATTTAAAAGGACATTTTCTGTTTTGTCTTTATTAGTTTGATTTAAGGGATCATTCCCTGTTTCAGTTTGAACACTTTCTTCATGTTCTTTATTTAATCTTAATGCATTTTGGTTTGGAATATTATTTCCTGTTTTATTTTGAACATTTTCTTCATGTTCGTCATTATTTTCAGAAAAATGAATCAATCTTATTATCCTAATTACAACTCTGAATTTGAGTATTTTCTTCAAATGTTGACTGCCCTGGATTGTGGAATGATTCATCTTCTGTTTTATTTATTGTGTTATGATCAGACTGGATTTTTCCAGTTATATCTGATTCATATTGGGTGTTTAGACTGATTTTAGGGTCAGCCTGGTTATTTCCAATCATATCTGATCTATTTTTCATTTTATTATAACTTTTAATACTCTTTTGGTGTTTTTGAGTATTTTTCAAATTTTTATAAATTATTCTAAATTCAGAGTCATTGTTCTGAATTTTTTCACAAAAAATCTCTTGTGATGGAAAAACATTTTTGGACTTTATTTTATGAAAATGAAAAATATTTTCAAGACCACATCTCTACTAATATGAAATTTTTGGTATTCTATGCCAAGTATTAAATACCTTTTTATAATTGAAGGGTATCCCATGAATATCCCTCTAAATGTTCTTGGTGAGAAATTATGTTTTCTATTGTGTGTAGTTGTATAATACAAACATCCAAAAGTTTTTAAAATGTTATATTTGAGTTTTTGTTTATGTAAGACTTCATAAGGGGTCTTGTTTTCTAAGACTTTAGATGAAATCCTATTTAATAGAAATGTTGCAGTCAATATACACTCTCCCCAGTATTTTAGAGGTATATTACCTTGTATATGCAATGACCTAGCTATATTAAGCAAGCATCTATGTTTTCTCTCAACTCTTGCATTTTGTTGAGGATTATATAGATAAGTGAGTTGATGTATTATTCCATGATTTTCTAATAAAACTCTGATTTTTTAGATTTAAACTCTCCCCCATTGTCACTCCTTATGGTTTTTATGTTTATGCAAAAAAAATTCTTAACCTTTGTTATGAACCTTTTAATGCATTCATAGGCCATGGATTTATTCTTAATTAAGCAGACTCATGTTGTTCTACTTAAATGCTCAACTATTGTGAGAAAATACTCATATCCATCATGACTAGTTGTTTGAAATTTGCCCCAAATATCTATGTATTAAATCAAACAAACAATTGCTTTTTGTATATATAAGTTTGATTTGTTTGGAAAAAGGGGAAAATTCACAATCTTAATCTGAAAAAAATTTGTTTGATTTATTTTTATTACAAAGACTTGTATCAAGAGTTTTTACATCATTTTTATTAAAAAAACAATCTATTTCTTTGTTCTTGATTAGCACAGCAATCTTTTGAGAAGAGATGTGTCCAAGCCTATTGTGCCAAATTCTAAAATCAAGGAATGTATTTGAAAAATCAAAGATGAAATTTGAGCTATATAAGTAGAGCCCATCTTGGCATCTCTACCTTTCCCAATCACTTTCCTTGATTTACTTTCCTGAAAAAGGCATTTTTCACTATCAAATAATATTTATAAATCATTAAGTTATTTTTTTACTGAAATTAAATTAACTTTGAATTGGGGAATGTAGAGTACATTTCTTAATTTTATGTCTTTAGAAAGGGTTATTGTTCCCGTGGATTTTACCCTACATATTTCACAACTAGATATGGTGACAAAGTGTTATTGCTTCTCAGTTGGAAGCTCATCAAAATATCGGAGGTTCCCAATCATGTGTTGGGAAGCTCCAGTGTTTATAATTGATTCTTTATTTAAATCTATCGCATTATAGGCATAATAATTATTTCTAAATTTTAATACATTAAAAAAATATTTCATACCATTAGACTTGTTTATAAAGTCTTTCAGCATGAGAAGTTCCTCACTGGTCAAGGTTGGAAGGGTAGCAGTTGTGGTTTGATTTGCATTTTCATATCTTGCCTTTTTATTCTTGTTTTCCTTCTTCCCATAGTCTTTTTTCTTTTCTGGAAAACCTACTAAATGAAAGCATTCCTTCCTAGTACGATCATAAAATTTGCAATTGTCGCAGTATTTTGAATTGTCTAATTTTTTTCCACTTCTACTATATAATCCTATTTCTTCTTTTTCATTCACTTTCTTAGTGGAAAATGCAGATGACTCTGTTTTTGCATTATTTTCCCTAAAATCTGTTGTTTTTCTTCTTGATTGATTAAATAAAAAATTCTATTCATACTAGGCAACTCATCATATGATAGGATTTGTCCTCTTAAGACTTTAAAATCTTCATTCAGTCCCAAAAGGAAATGATGAATCTTGTCTTTCTCCAATTTCTTATTGAATTTTGGAGCACATTTATCACAAAATTCACAATCATCTAATTCTACCTTTTGATTTCACAAAGCCTTAAATTTATCATGATACTCAATCACACTACTACTGCTTTGATGTAGATTATTTAACTCATCCCTTTTTTGGTTGTATTTATGGGCATTCTTTTGCTTATATCTCTCTTGCAAATCTGTCCAAGCCGCGTAGGCCGTTTTCAGTGTGCATTAGAGTAGAAGCGATGTGTGGAGATGATCCATTAACTATCCAAGACAGCACCAATCCATTCATAGTTTCCCATACTTCGAAATCTTTATCATCAACATTTTCTGGCTTCTTAACCTTTCCATTGATGAAAACAATTTTTCGTCTAAAAACAAGAGATAATTTTATGGAATTAGTCCATGTTGTATAATTGGATTCACCTACCAATTTATCTGAAACCATTTGGGCTCCAGGGTGATCGACGAAATTCAAGAAATAAATTGAATCCATGTCGTTAATCACCGATGTGTGGTGATGTCTCTTTGATTTTCTTGAATGAGATGTGTGATGAGTTCTGTGATGGGAAGACTTTCGTCGATGCTTTGGTGGAATTGACGAACTCCGGCGCGGCGGAGATTGAAGAATTGCTTTTGCAGCCGACGGAATTGTCGCTGTGGAGCTTGAGCCAGAGTCTGTTTGGTCTTCGTTGGAAGAACCGGACTTGGATCGGGCGGCTCTTGATGCGAAAGCATGGCTGGATTTTTCACTCTGATACCATAAATAACAATATGATCGATTAGGGTTAATTAAATATAATTATCAATACTGCTAATATATATCGACAATTTAGATTCTACACTTAAATCTTTTTTTTTCACTTAATAGATCTCCAATGTTTCTATTACCATTTTTTTTAATTTAACGATCGTTATTATTTTATCAATCTTCCAATAATGTTGCATGTAACTTTGTCGTAGTTCATTAATTGCGTCAGTAACATCTCTTTTAATTTAACGATAATAGTTCTTTAATTAATTTTTTCACAATTAATATTGCATCTCACCCTGCGGGTAGTTCATCAATTGCTTTAGTAGCATATCTTTTAATTTAACGGTTGTAAATTTTTTATCAATCTTTCAATAATGTTGCATATATGTAACGTACTCTACGGTAGTTCATCAGTTGCATCAGTAGTATCTTTTTAAGTTCATCGATCGTAGTTCTTTTATTAATATGTTCACAATTAATGTTGTATGATTGTATCTCACCCTACGGGTAATTTATTAATTGCACCAGTCTCTTTTAATTTAACGATCGTAGTTTTTTTATCAATCTTTCAATAATGTTGCATGTAACTTTGCGGTAGTTCATCAATTGCACCAATAACATCTCTTTAAATTTAACGATCGTAGTTTTTCTATTAATCTTTTCACAATGCATGTTGCATGTAACTCTGTAGACAGTTCATCAATTGCACCAGTAGCATCCCACTGATTGAAGAACAACAAAATACTGATGTAAGAAGATCCAAATAAAATGATTTTCATAACATGTAATAAAACTAATTAAAAAACATGTGGCTACACTTGTCTAAAAACACAAAATAGAATTAAACAATTTTAAAAACATATTCAATTATCGACCATAAATCATAATGTTTTCAAACACAACATTAATTAAAATTATTTTGAACAATCATATTGTGTTAATTTAGAACAAACATGATTACTAATTTAAAAACAAACTATTTCCGATAATTTAAAGAAAAAACATATGACAATGAATAAAAAACATCATATCACACTAATTAAAGAATAACAAAATATTGATGTAAGATGATTCAAATAAAAAACATATGAATGACCTTATTAACCCTTTAAACTACAAACACATAATACTATAAAAAACAAAATAAATAATTACCGCTAGCAAAAAAATTACATTAACCCTATAATTTTTGGAAGAAAAAAACTAAATGTCTTCAATTCAACTATTTTAAATGTTCATATATCACTATTTCTAAATGTGCAAAAAATACTAATCAATGATTCACCCTGGGTGGTGATGGTTAAGTTGGATGCGATTTTATTGAGACTTAAACGTATTTGATATTTGTTTTTTGAATAAAAATAAATGCCGTTAATAGTTTTCCTCCAATATTAAATGAGAAAAATTATTTAAAAAAATTTATTACACAGAGGTTAGCTCAACTCGTCGCAGACTCAAAATAATTATTAAAATCTCTGATGGTTTAAAATTCGAGTCTTATATTCTTGTACGTATATAATTGATTTATGTGACGTTGTAATAGACTCGATTAGAAAGGTATCCTCGATTATATAAAAAAGTTAACATATTTAACATAATTAAAATGTATTAATTGAGACTCGAATCCTGAACTTTCAACAGTCCAGCCACTTTATAGTGGCAGTTAACAAATGAGTTAATCGAATTGTATAAATTATGTTAATGTCGATAATTTGATGATTTTAATTATAAAATATTAAATAAAGCACGAAATTAGTCTTTTATTCTAAATATCATTTATAAAGATAGATTGATCAATATGATATTTTTTTTTTACGGACACATCAAGTGTGCCAAAGCTTGTTTGTGTTAAATGCGTCATCTCGCGTCGACCGTTTGATTTACCTATATTGGTGTACGCCGTTTGTACAAAGTTCACTGACACGTTTTAGTATTACTAATAAAAATGAATCTTTTAGAAAATAATTCAGTAAACAGTTCTAATATGTTTTATTTGAAGTTGAAAAAATGATTTGTTGGGTGATAGTTCAGTAAATAACAACGATAGTTCAATAAATAACATTAGTGGTTCAGTGCATATGAACTATAGGTAGCGTTGCAACTCGAGCCTACCGAACCGAATACTTAAGTATTTAGTTCGGTTCGTTTAAATAAACGAGTATACTCTTGGGTTTAGGTTCGGTTCGTTTAATAATCGAACTCGAACCGAATAGTTCGTTGAATATTGAACTTTTTTTACATCATCCTAAAAATAAACATTAAAAAAAATAAACACGTTTAACCATCTTTGAAAAATAAGCAATAAAAAAAACATTGTTTACAATTTATTTTCTTTTGTTGATTCAATCCTTACTCTTTAGTCATCTTTTCTTTTTATTGATTAAAAAATTAATATATATTATATTAATGAAAAATTGTAAAAATATATATAAGTTATTAAATATATAATAAAAAATTATATAATATAAGTTTATAATATAAATATAAAATAATAAAATATAATAAAAATGTTAAACGAACCTCAAGTAAGGTTTGGGTTCGGTTCGTTTAATTAAACGAATCTATTTCAAGTTTAGGTTCGTTTAATAACCGAAACGAACCGAATAGTTCGTCGAATACCGAACTTTTGTTGCAACGCTAACTATAGGTCATTAAGTGTATGAACTATAAAAATTAAGATTACTACTAATAAAAATAAAAAACAGTAACATGAGAAAGACGTTATGACAAAATTTATTTGACAAAATTGGAAAGATAAAATGAATATAGCTTTAAGTAGACTGATTTCAACACTATTCCAACCACAGTACACATAACACTATTTCAACCAACAATTAAAAAGTTACAAATTAACAGACACATAAAACAAGATTTTATGAATAGTTATATAATTGACTTGCGGTCAGCTTATTATCTCCCTGCCTCGTGATTGTCGCTAGTTCAATCAAAAAGTAATTAGTAAGACGGACCGATGATCATTACATTAGATATACTTACATGACAATCATTCAACGCAAAATGACGTAAATATGGAGTGACACTTCAAATATAAACTGATTTTTTTTATATCCTTATAAATAGATTTAAAATTAATTAATTTTAAAATGCGAAAACTATTATTATTATTTACCAAGCTTACAGTGAACGGCAGCAAGTCGGCAACCGCTGTCCGTTGATAACTAAAATCACATATAATTTGATTAACGATTTTTTTTTTTTTAAGTTGTAAAATGTACAGTCTGGATCTCGGCCTGTCCACGGACCCGTCCTCGCTCCCTCTCCTCCGTCAGTGTTTGGCAACCGCACACGTGGCAACGAAAGAAACGAAGTTTCTCGAAATTTGCATTCAACAGTGTGCATTGGTGGGAGAAAGCGGTGGTGGGAGTCCCCCACTTCTATTTCCACTATGTAAATCGCCAGTCGACCGTTTCGAGAAATCCGCACTCTTTCCTTCCTCTCCATCCGTGACACTCGTCCATATTGATCGATCGCCATCGACGGATTCGAGGCCGATCTGATCATTCGAGGTTTGGCAATGGCATTCCCACTCGGAGGACTCCGGTTCCCGTCCTCCTCCTCATCCTCTTCTTCTTTCATGCAAATGCCGACCGGATCAGGTTCGATAGGCCGTGGTAGTGGATTTATGGGATCGTCGTTACGATCCGCTGCCTTTTGTGTTGGTGCTTCTCGGGTCTATCGGAAGAAAGGAGCAGCTGGATTGTCCTTGTTTGGATCAAACCAGAGTAATGTCGACTTTTTGACATCTCGTTCTGTATTGTTTGTATCATTTGCATCTTAAATCCTTAATTCATTATTATTTTTAAATAACTGTTCGTTGTTTTCTTTTGCAGGGAGACTTTGTGCTGCTGCAAGTTCTTCGTTTAGCAGTACTGAATCTGAATCGCTGGACGTTTCTGAATCTGGTGAGGTGATGTTTCTTGACGTGCAGAATGGAAACCCTTCTTCTGCTTCCATTTTGCCTTCTTCTGTTGAGAATGTCGAAGTTTCTTCTTCTTCTTTGGATGAACCTCAGGTACATATATCAGTACAATTCTAAAAGAAAATAATTTGTACACAAGTTCATTCTGTTATTTTCATTAATGATGATCATGCTTACGATAGATCGTTGCTGAAATTTTGTCCGTTGACCCAACCATGGACGATGAATGTGAGAAAGAAGATGTTCAGGCTGAAGTTACCAAGTTCAAAAAAAGGTCTATTCCTCATGCTGGAGATGGTCAGAAAATTTACGAAATTGATTCACTTCTGAAAGATTATCGGACGCATCTTGATTTTAGGTGATTGTTATTATTATTATTTGCTACTTAAATGGAAGCTATTTTGTACATAGTCAAATATCCATTCTTGATATGGTGGAATAAATACTTCATTCAATTTCTTAATTTCATTTTACGTAGAATTTGATTCACAATACATATTTATGTTCCCAGGTTTAGTCATTACAAGCATCTGCGCTATTGCATTGATATGGAAGAAGGTGGGTTGGATGCATTTTCCCGAGGTTATGAGAAATTTGGATTTAACCGCAGGTAAGAAGTTTCTTTTTCTCTTTTATCTGCGTATTTCTAAATTCTAATTTATATTACAAACTCTACACTTTACAGAGAGAGAACTTTAATACTAAATATGTGATCAACATAGTTTCCATTAATTGTCTTTAATTGTTAACACAATACATTTTCCATCTTCTTGCTAGTTTCATGATCCTGTATATTTTTTCTTTCTTATTTTCGCCTCACTCTCAAATATGTTTCAGTGCCACAGGAATTACATATCGAGAATGGGCTCCTGGAGCAAAGGTTTGTTTCCTTCTTCTAATTGGATGTCATCAGTATCTTTTAAGTTTCTGATCACATAATCAAACTTTTTTCCTCACAACTTTCATGCTCTAATTATTACAAATGTACCTAGTTGAGTACTAAAATCAATATATTTAATCACATGCATGCAATTTAGAGTAACTATTAACTGACATCTTGAACTTCTCAATTTTTGAGATTTCACTGAATTACGATTCTTGGATTTTGAAAAGAAAATCTCTAAGGTGTCAGATATATGGGTACTGGTAATCTGACAGGGTATATGCTTAATAGGTATTGTGAAGTATTTCATAAATCAGAAGATGGCATATTCAATTCACGTTAAGTTCGACACTTGATGAGGGTAGAGCTTAACAATGCAATACTAAAAAAATGTTTAATATTTCATTAGTCAAATGCGGCATACCACATTTATTCACAATATTTTTTATACAATCATTATGGACCATGAGCTTCCCAAATCCCACTGATCCATTACTAGAAGCTTGATATGCAGGAGACTGATCCCCACAAGGGCATTCAGATCTCCAGGTATTTGGGTCACTCAAAGAATCATGTAAACCCCATGGAGGGGGGGACTCGATGAGAGAAACACTGTCTATGGAATCTGAGAGTGTGTTGGTGCTCATGTCGTTGCCTCCCAAGCTTCAATTGCCCATTTCGGCCATTACTGGGCTTTGGCATTCCTTCTATCCTGTTATTGGGACCCGTTAACCTGGAGATGTGAATTCCTTAACATTAGTTTCTAGTTTCTACTTCTTCTTTCATGTAATATATTCATATTTTGTGACTGTTTTTAATATGTGGGTACTGGTAATTTTGTATGATGCAAGCTTAATGGGTACTGTGAATCTGTGATATATTTTTTAAATTCTGTCTTACCTTTTAAGAGAATTTTCAGTGGTTTCTTGTAACATTAGTTTCCCTTTCTCCTGTCATTATTTCGTGATTGTTCTAAATAACAATTTTTAAAAAAAATTTCAGTCAGCCTCATTGATAGGAGATTTTAACAACTGGAACCCCAATGCAGATGTTATGAATCGGGTATGACATGCAAACCTGTTTGTATTTTGATATGTATGATATGCTATATTCTTGATTATACTATACTGTAAATAAATACACTACATTCTTTTTTTTGCAAATAAATACACTACATTCTTTGAATCTACCTTTTTACTGTATTTCTTATTTTAGATACATTGTCAGTCTTTTGATAATCATTTATACTTTACAGGATGAGTTTGGAGTCTGGGAGATATTTTTGCCAAACAATGCTGATGGTTCCTCCCCAATTCCACATGGGTCTCGGTTGAAGGTATTATTACCTAAATACTTATTGTGCAAAGCTATTAGTACATTTAGGTAGTTAAAAACTAATCACTTATAATGTTAGAATTACAGATACACATGGATACTCCATCTGGTATTAAGGATTCTATTCCTGCATGGATTAAGTTCTCTATACAGGCTCCAGGGGAGATACCTTATAATGGTATATACTATGATCCTCCCATAGAGGTATACTTTGACATTTTCTTAAGAATCTGATATCATCATATAAATTCATATATTAATCTTATATATTAATCTTATATATTTTCATTTATTCCTATTTATTTTATTTGCTTCTAAGATTTCTCTATTCAGGAGAAATATGTTTTTGAACATCCACAACCAAAAGCTCCCAAATCATTACGTATTTACGAGGCACATGTTGGAATGAGCAGCACGGTAATATTTATTTTCCCATTTATTGGAAAATTCCTAACAGTGGGAAGACTTGCATAGCAGAGTTTATTTTGATCTCCTCTGAGGTTTTAACCTCTAACCATAGCTGTTCAGACTATTATTCTGTTCCAGTACATCTGACATTTTCTTCTGTTATTTAGAAGATGTATTCTTCATCAAGTTGAATCCTTTGGTCTTGGTTTCTCTTTTAATTCTTGGAAGTCTTGTAAAACCAAATGTCATACATTGTTTCATAGAAAAAGTCTTTCTTACAGGAACCTAAGATAAATACATATGCCAGCTTCAGAGATGATGTGCTTCCACGTATTAAACGTCTGGGATACAATGCTGTTCAACTTATGGCTATCCAAGAGCATTCATATTATGCGAGCTTTGGGTAATTAATCGTGTTATAATGCAAAATTACATTTTCCTAGAGAATTGATTAATTATGATTTCAAGTTTCAATCCTATAAAGATTTTTTTCCCTGTAAAAATGTGCTTAATCGCCTAAATGCATACTATGAAATATTGAACATGATTTTTGGCAGAAGTGCGGAACATATTTCGATAGAACACTGTTTATAGTTCAAAGCCCAAACTTATTAATTACATCATCATAGTTAGTGTTTCTAGTTCTGCATTTTTTTTAACTGGTAAATATTATTGGTAAAGATATCGTATTTATTTCCTATAGTTTCTTCTTTTAAAACTTGTATGTTGTACATTTTCGTATATGTTTTTGACAAATTAGGTAATTTTTTTCCAATTTTAAATAATAATGAGCATGTGTATTTGGATTTGTAGATATGAGTTCAGATTTCAAGCTTTTGGCACACTGATGCTTATACTCATTTTTTGTACTGAATATTGAGCTTTTTAATAGTGATATTTTTTCTTGTTGTTTGTATTGTAGATATCATGTTACCAATTTTTTTGCGCCAAGTAGTCGCTGTGGAACTCCGGATGATCTCAAATCTTTAATTGACAAAGCTCATGAATTTGGTATACTTGTTCTTATGGATGTTGTTCACAGGTAATTGTAAAATTCTTTACTACTTCACGACTTCATGTAGAATTGTATGATTATGTAGAAATCAGTGATGTAAAAGCAAGAACAGAGATTAGAACTCAAGAGTCGAGAAAGTTTCTATATTTCTTAGATAGATAATATAACAATATACATGTTCTTTTTATACAGATAGAACTATAACAGTTATATCTATATTCAAATTTAAATAAAATGAATTGCCATGTAAGTGTTTGGCATACATAGCTGACCTATAAATCTACTTAATAACTTATAATATAATGTAGGGATTGATTTGATATTATTTTTTGGTCGATTTGTTTATTTTGTAATTTCATATTTGACCAGTTAGTTTGTTTAAAATTATATATCTATCATCTGACCTAACTTATCTCATTCAGCCATGCGTCCAACAATGTTCTTGATGGATTGAATCAGTTTGATGGAACAGATACTCATTATTTTCATTCTGGCTCACGTGGTTATCATTGGATGTGGGATTCCCGTCTTTTCAATTATTCAAGTCGTGAAGTATGCTTTATAATCAATATCGATACAATAAACTTACCCGTTACCACCTTCTTTCTTCTGATAAGACTATTTAATTTACTGTATTTTCATTGTCTTTTTTTAAAGGTCATGAGATTTCTTCTTTCAAATGCGAGATGGTGGCTTGAAGAATATAAGTTTGATGGATTCAGATTTGATGGTGTAACATCAATGATGTACACTCACCATGGATTGCAGGTACTGACTATTGGATGTTATGAATCATTATGTCTTTAATATAATATATGATCCTCTATTTTCGTCTATTTCAAATTCATATTTAAAATAATAACCAAGTGCACTTTCATGTAAAAAAGGGTTAATTTCTCCATATTAGGAGATACCGAGACAAGTCTAGAGTATTCTATAGTTCTATTTACCAATTCTTATACCGAGCATTGATTGAGAACCCCAATCAATTCATCTACTTGATTTCTGGATTCTCAAATGATACATACATGATACATGTAACATCTGGTCCGAAAGGAACAAAAGGCTATGACAACATGTTCTCAGACATCCAGAGGCTCTATTCTATGATATTATTAGGGACTCCAGTCTTTCTTATAGATCAGAGAACTTTAAGAAAGACTGGCTCACAAATGGAAAATACTACTATGCAGGTTTTGGGAGACAAACCTCCTGAGGGTTAACTCTTAGTTACTTGACCACTAGGAATGCTAGTTATATAGGTGAAGGTCGATGGAGCCTGGAGGTGGAAACAACTCTATCACCCCCACCGCATTTTATATCTTTCTATTTATAACTCCAGGAGACTACCCTTTATTTCATTTAATGAAAAATATTTAATATTTGCAACAACAAAAAATATTAAAACTCCTATTATTGTTTCTCCTTTTTTACTTAACCCATCTCTGATTTTATAAATTAATTCAATCTTTTCTATATATTACTTTTCTAAATCATCATTGGACCACGGTAAAATATATTTTCGGCAAGTCAGAAGATTTCTATCAAAAAACGACAGATTGCAATGAGCCATTTACAAAATGATATGCATGGTTGTTAATGCTGATGAAAAATATACATGACACTTGCTGGTTGTGTTTTATAATTAAACGTTTATCTCTACAATTTCTTTTATGAAGTTGGTAGTTTCCCTTCTATTTGAATTAATCATGTGGTCCTCGCTCTAGATAGCATTTACTGGAAACTACGGCGAATATTTTGGGTTGGCTACTGACACTGATGCGGTTGTTTATTTAATGATGGTTAATGATATGATTCACGGTCTTTTTCCTGAGGCTATTACCATTGGTGAAGATGTAAGCAAATTATTTTTCTTTTTTCTAAAAGTTATGGATACCTTTAAACATTATAGTTGCACCTTTTAAATTTTGATTTGTTAGAGCTAAGATTTATTAAAATAAAGAAAACCATGTATTTCCCAATTACAATGCATTCTTCACTAATTCTATTATATTAATAGGAAGAAACTGATTGCAGTTCTCAAAAGAAAACAGAAATTTCTCCCAAAGAAGAAATTTTCTTTCAAAAGTTGACATCATTACATTTTTTGTATCGATTACAGATTTCCTGAATTATTTTTTTGTATCAACGCACAGGTCAGTGGAATGCCAGCATTCTGTATTCCTGTTTCCGATGGTGGTGTGGGTTTCAATTTTCGCCTTCATATGGCAGTTGCAGATAAATGGATTGAGCTTCTCAAGTAAGGCATTTCTTTGAAGGCTTAGCTTATATTTTGCTTGATGCTTGTTTTATATATAAGTACTAGCAGTATTTTAACATTATTCACAATAAATTACTTTGCGCTTTTACAGTCTGCAAAATAAATAAAAAATGGTATATTTCACTGTGGTGGTGCAGTATGTTTGGCTACAGTCATATTGATATTTTATAAACATCTTGATGCATTCCCTAGAATTTTTTAAGTTTTGTTCACATCACAATTCTCAAATCAGTTTCCTTTAATTTGTATTTTATTATCTAGGATTAATATCTGTCTATAAATGAACACTGCCTGAAGTGTGTTTGAAATTATGAAATTTGTAGGAAAAGCGACGAAGAATGGGTAATGGGTGATATTGTTCACACACTTACAAATAGAAGATGGTTAGAGAAATGTGTTTCATATGCTGAAAGTCATGACCAGGCTCTTGTCGGAGACAAGACCATTGCATTTTGGCTCATGGACAAGGTTGAACAATTTGTAAATTTATCTTTGGTTTTTCATATTTTTATTTTTATTCTATGTGCAGGACATGTATGATTCCATGGCCTTGGACAGACCTTCAACTCCAAGAATAGATCGTGGAATTGCATTACATAAAATGATCAGACTAATCACAATGGGTTTAGGTGGAGAAGGGTATTTGAACTTTATGGGAAATGAGTTTGGTCATCCTGGTAAGCTTTGGACTTTCGACATGGGTTTTTTATCTTTTTATTTATGTAGTGAATCACTTCATGTCTATATATGTATAATAATATTATTATTTTTGTTCAATTTTGGTTTTTAAATATCAGAATGGATAGATTTTCCAAGAGTTGAGCAATATCTTCCAAATGGTAAATTTGTACCAGGAAATAACTGCAGTTTTGATAAATGTCGTCGCAGGTTTGATCTAGTAAGTTTAAATTCTTATATGTTAATTAGCTAATGTTTACACAATAAGTTTGAATTTAGATGCATGAAACCTTAGATCTTTAGTTGACTATTAATTTTTTGTAATCAGGGAGATGCAGATTATTTAAGATACGTTGGAATGCAGGAGTTTGATACAGCTATGCAACATACTGAGGACAAATATGGGGTATGTATCACTTCACAACATTAGTTCATGATATTCTCTTTTATATATACGGGATATGATCATTTCCCACCGTGTTTTCTGTTGTAGTTTATGACATCTGAGCACCAATATGTATCAAGGAAAGATGAAGCGGACCGAATTATTATTTTCGAGCGAGGTAATTTGGTTTTCGTCTTCAACTTCCATTGGAATAACAGTTACTTTGATTACCGTGTTGGGTGCTCAGAGCCTGGAAAATACAAGGTAAAATGATTAAACCCACACCTTTTTTCCATCCAAAATTACCAGCATATTTATCATCATTGCCGTATTATTTGCACACAGGTTGTTTTGAACTCCGATGACAAACTTTTTGGTGGATTTGGCCGAATTGACTCGACTGCAGAGTTCTTCAGCAGTGTAAGGCTAAGAAATCTTAATTTCAAAAATAACAATTTTACTTCAATATTTATTTATCCAAGGAAACTAGGAAAGAATTTTGTTAGTTTGTTAGATCATCCCCAGGCCCCATCCATGTGTTTGCCTTTTATCATTATAATGTTATTTTTTTGTAAACAAGCTAATACAATACATTATATGCAGGAGGGTTGGTATGACAATAGACCCCGCTTCTTCTCGGTGTATGCACCGAGCAGAACTGCCGTGGTGTATGCTCTTACTAAAGATTAATCGTTGTCAAGATAAAAATGGAAGAATTGGCTCTGTAGCTGTTTACCTTTAATCTTATTAGAAATGGTCCGATCCTGGGATTAGACCGGCTTTTTGTTGTATATACACATTGAAAAGCTTGTTGTTAAGTTTATAAATCTATCAGAATCCTAAGCTTTATTTTGAAATAATATTTTCTTTTTATTTTCATGTAACTTTTTTTTCGGTATTTTGATTTTCTGCTTCAAATAAATTATTCATCATTATTTTATTGCATTGAAGAAATCTACAGTAATATGAATTTCAATTCTGACTTCTGAGTTCTGATTTCTGAAGTGAAATACAATACCAAATTAACTGAAAAGCAAAATTACAAAGGTACGACCGTACAAATCTAATTTTTTGTTCAAAAATTCAAAATGATAATTTTATAGAAATATTTCAAGTAATGTTATCGTATTTTTTTCTTTCAAGTAATGCATTTCTGGTACGGACTGTGGTTCCAGCTTTCAATGAGGTTTCGGATGGAAAATGCGGACCATCGCACCGCGTTTCAAGTCCGTTCCCGCGGAGTGATAATATATAATATATGAGATAAAATTATAAAAGTAATACAAAAAAATATCAAAAGACTGAAAGAAGCTGGCAGCTCTGAGCTCGCTGAGACTTTTTATTTTTATTTTGAAAAATTGTATTTTTATGATCAACTGCTAAATTTAAGGTTTTGGTTTATTTTGTATTTTTAGAATAATGAGTAATCAGTTAGATTAAATAATAGAAATATATTTATTTGATAGATGAAATATGATATGATGTTTCTATGCATGCAAATATAAATAAATAACAATACAGATTGAGCGATTGAATGACAATGATGAGAATGAAATAGCTCCACTGAAGATGATCAGAGCTGAGACAGATTCATAGTTTGCTTGATGACAGGAGCCGGATGATTTAACCAGATGATGAATCGTCAAAGATCAGTTGGAAAGATGATGATTTAACCAGATTCATAGTTTGCTGAGACAGATTCCTGGTTGTATTTGAATCTCAATCTAGACGATTGGAGAACCAAAAGATGTTTGGTTTAGTGATGGTAATCCTATTTATAATTCATGTGTCAATGGCTAATGGTATTAATTAGGGAAGTCAAAGCTAAGACTCATAGGTCTAAGATTGAATAAATGTTTTATGTAAGAGGTTTAGTGATAAATCTAAATCTTAATAGTGTCATCTCTCACTACCTTATGAGTGAGAATGAGTTAATTGAGAAGAGTCTCAAGGGCCAAGTTGTAATATTTTCAAGACGTGCAATCCAAATTAATATACGGCAGGAACCTTGAACTTTAAAGTAATACAAAAACAGTTCAAGGTATCATCCAAAATTTACCACACAACGTACATAATGAGCATTCTGATTTCTTGAGTGACTGCTGACATACGTAATGACTAAGGAAGAACTGACCATCTTCCCGAGAAGGAATAAAATATAGTCGATGTCTGTGCGACTGTCCCTCTGTCGTCGCGCCGGTGGCACCATGGGATTCCCACACGCAATTTGGTTGCAGTTTTCCCACTTAATAACCTCTGTCGAAAGAGAAAGGAAAAAGGAGAAAAGTGTCGGATTCATCGTCTTAATCGGTGGGGGAGATCTCATATCCCGATAGATCATCTATGAAGAAAAAAGTTTCCTCGAATATGCTATCGATCACGGCGGCATTGGTGATCGCCGCTACAACGGCATTCCATTACTCGGTTCTCAGAATCGAAGATCGTGCAACAGGTGAGGCACGACGGAGAAGTGTGAAGTCATCCGCATCAGATTCAGAGGTGGAGCGGCAGAAACTTGAGAGTTATGGTGGAATTTCTACTTCCACGGCCCTGCTGGCGATCGCCGTTGGTATCAAACAGAAGCAAGATGTCGACGTTATAGTGCGCAGGTTTGTTTCTGACAACTACTCCGTAATGCTATTCCATTACGATGGAAACGTAGAGGGATGGAACGATCTGGAGTGGAGCAAGGAGAACTACGTCATCCATGTGGTCGCCGAGAATCAAACCAAATGGTGGTTCGCAAAACGATTCCTACATCCCGATGTGGTGTCGATCTACGATCACATTTTCTTATGGGACGAAGATCTCGGCGTGGAGAATTTCGATCCCAGAAGGTATCTTCAGATCGTAATTTCGGAGAAGCTCCAGATCTCGCAGCCTGCTCTCGATCCCGAATCTCCCGAAATACATCATCGGATCACCGTCCGGAAGTCGAAGAAGAAGGTCCATAGAAGAGTGTACGATTTCCGCGGGAGTCTGAACATCTGCTCCACTCCGATCGGACCTCCATGCAGTGGATGGGTTGAAGGAATGGCTCCGGTGTTTTCTCGCCGTGCCTGGCGGTGCGTGTGGCATCTCATACAGAACGATCTCATCCACGGATGGGGTTTAGATACCAAATTCGGTTACTGTGCGCAGGGTGATCCATCTAAGACTGTCGGGATCGTCGATTCTGAATTCGTGTTTCACAAAGGTATACCTTCCTTAGGCGGCGGATCGTCCTCCCCGATCAATCGTCGCCGTCATCGTCGGAAGAATACGAAAATAAATTCAAAATCCATTGATCTAAGAACCCACGTAAGAAGACAGTCTACTTTGGAGCTTAGCAAGTTCAAGCAACGCTGGGAACATGCGGTATCGCAAGATACAGAATGGAACGATCCATTTTTGGGAAAAGATTAAATTATTAATTACGTGTAATTAGTTTTAAGAGAACTTGGACAACTTATTGTCGGTTATTTGAAAGGAGAGGTTGAAGTAGTTGAGAGCTCGACGGAGGTGAAGCTAGAATGGTTGCTACTGCTCTTTAGATCTCTATACGGAACCGGCGATAATCCTTCGTCCAACATCAACCTATCTTCTCCGATCAATCTGTTACTAACTTTTCTCTCTTTACAGAGAGTGATCAATTTCAAAATTCCGAACCCGATGCAGGCGCCGAAGAAAAGGATCCCGATGCCGAGGAGTGCTAAATGCAGGATGAAGTTTTTGTTCTTCAGTTTTTTGTTCTTCCGGTTGGTTGGGACGTGGTTGGTTGTCCTGACTTTGAAATATCCGGCCTTTCCTTGTCCTTTCTCCTCTACAAGCGTTTCGATCGGGAAATCCATCTGGTAACAGTAGCCGGAGGAGTCGCTGTAGAGTGCGCCCCAGCAGGTACAGTTTTGTTCGCACGAAGCTTCGCATTCTTCTAACGTCGCCGTCTTTGTGAATCCGATCAGCTCCTTGTATGAAAGATTCACTCCTCTCCTTCTCACAACGAAGTAGTTATTGTTACTGTTGTCTCTTCCGCCGAAGCAAAGATCACCGGTGTCCTCGGAGAGACAGGTATTAAAGGCCGTGGTTGTTGTGTTTCCGTCGAGACAAGAGCAGGAACCATTGGAATCCTGACGGTGGCACAAACCATAGGCGCCGCAGGAGGCTGGGAGATCGCACATATGAGATATAGCATTGAAATCAAGAACCCACGAAGATCCATTCCAGTAGTGACCTTTAAGATCGCCGTCGTCGTCAACCGTAAGTAGCCGGAACAAGACCGAAACATTTCGGTTGAAGCTATCAAAAGGCATGACATCAGCAGGTTGACCTTCCTTCTGGTATATACCCAAGTACCCACCAGAGCTGTTAATTCTCGCATAGATTGGACCTTCGCCGTCGATAATATCTGCTCTGGCCTCCAGCGCCGTCTGCTTCCAGTACATGACGGAGGAGTTATCGTAATAAAGTCCGAGGTAATTCGGTCCAAGCCGCATCGAGAAGCGGTTGTTTCTGGAGTGAAGTTGGGCTTTTGACGTGAAGTTCTGATCTTGAACGATAGTTTCCGATGGGTAGTCAAAACTCTGCCATACCACACTAGTCACGCCACCACCTTCTCCAGCAGTTATCTGAAGATTAGACGTGTTTAAAAGACGAAGACGACTTCCGTTACCCAACTGAGACGACGACCAGTAAAGAGTTCCGGAAGCATTATCAGAAAGTTCCAAACTACCGTGAAAGTTAAGCGATATCGACGACTTCCACGTGACATGAACGTCGTCTCTGTTCCCCAACGCCCTCCATAGAGGCAGCGAGGAAGGAACGTGAACTACGGCAAGATCGAGGTCATGAATTCCAACTCTTAAAAATCCAAATGAAAATATCCCCGTTGAATCCTCGAGAAGCTGTTGAAACCCAAAGGAAGAAGAAGAGGAAGACGACGGGATTTTCGTCGGAGACGCCGAGAATCCCGTTGCAGTCTGATCGGTGGCGTCGACCCATGTAGAAGCAAAGAGAGTGAGAAGCAGCAGCAAAGAGAACAAAGAGAGTGGCGATGCCATGATCGGTCTGTGACTGTGTTAGTGGTTATAACTTACAGTTTTTATTTTCAAAAGTCAACACTATTGGATTGTGAAGTATTGGGATCTAAGTATATAAATAATATACGATATGGATGTTTTCATAAATATTTTATTTATTTGAGTGGTTCATGGTTGGTTGATCGTTAAATAATTAGCAGTTGGATGGCGGACCCCAGACCCGGATCCGATAGAGACGAATCTTAATTTGAATTTTAGTATTACTTGTACACGCCATTGATATTAGAATCTACCGTCGAGATTTTATCTTAAAAGAATTATTTATTTATTTTGAAATTGTTTATTAGATTATGATTTATGGGAGAACGAATTAATTGTGTTTTCTTGATAGTGGAGTGGTTAGTCTAGTCATCAGATAGCTTTGACATTATAAATTATAAAAATAATGTTTTAATTTGTTGACTTAATCTTATTGTGGGCGGCGGCGCTTTCAAATCCGTTGATTTTTTCACTTACAACCTAAATGTCATTTATATTATTTTGTTTCTATACATTTTTTTCAACTAATTTCTAGAATGGAAGAATAATGTATCTTACAACTAACAACTCACAACCACAATTGAAAATTCATCCTTTTTTTCAAATATAAATGAATAGATGAATTACATATACATTCTAGTCTCAATCCTTTGGATCCGCACCCATTTTTTTGAATTAGGTAATATATAAATTTCATAAAAAAAAGTGTGATTACATGCGATTCACTCCACACCTTTTATATTGATTCAGTCAAGTAATCTTACGATTGTTTAAACCTTCAGGAACCTTTGGAGACTGACTCGATATTTCTTAAAACGAACTATTTCTTAAAACGAACATTTTTTTCCGTTTTTCTAGGAAAATTCATGTCACCACCTTTCGATTCATTACATGTAAGTGATTATTCATATCGTTTTTACTTTCAAAGGAGATCCTTTTCTTAAGAGATAAATCCTCCTATGGATATGATTTTTTTGGTCATTCCATTTTCCACATTTTTACCTTTTATGTTTTTTGGCGAGTCAGAATTCTATTTTTGGATTTCAACCCACCATTAGCATAAGTATTGTACTTCTTTAATACAAGTTCTTACCGAATTTAAATTACAAGTAAATCGTACTAACAATAAATAAATCAACTTGGAGCCGGTTTCTAGCCCATATTTCTGCTGATCGTTGCTCTTGGGTCGTTCATCTGACCTTGCATCTGTTCATCTTGAAGGTGTTTGATATGTCTTGTATTTTCGTCATCTTAAGACCGTCATACAATGTCTTATTTCTTATGGTGTCCTCTCGTTACTGTGTTTTGTAGCTGTTGGTTAATTGTGTTCATTGCAGCATATTGATCTAATACGTATTGTTTTTAAGAAGTTAATTTGTAATAAAGAAAGGAGGCTCGATCCGCCCCAACTCATTGACAACCAAAAACCTGTAAAAGCAGTACAATTTCAATCTTGTTGGAGCGTGAACACAACGTTTCGAGAAGCAAAAACTATTAAAAATGGCATGACTTCAGCAGTTCAGCCTCGATGGAGCATGAACACAATACCTTGAGCATCAAAAAGACAAAAACCGTTAAAAACTCTACGACTTCAGCCTCGATGGAGCACTGGACACAGAGTCTCGAAAAATCGTTAAATGTGGCACGACTTCAACCTTGTTGGAGCATGGATACAAGCTACCCTAGTTGTGAGTAAGAAGGAAATCTAGAATGACAACATGTTTATTAATTGTTGGTACCATGGACCGCGGACCGCGGCCCATGGACCGAACCGGACCAGCCGGCCCAGATGGACGGACGGGCGGGCGGACGGACGGACGGACGGGCCCGACCGTACGAGCCCACGAGGCCCAATGACAACGAGTGAAGGCTATAAATACCTCCCCTGGTCCAACTGGGGAGGGGGTTGATAATTCTGAGAGTAAGACTTGTACTAGGTTGGACGGTGAGCTAGCTCCGGCGAACCCTCACACCAACAGTGGTGAACCTGACGTGAACAAATACATGACGGCCGGAGAGAGAAGGATGACGAGGAGCGGTTACCAGGTGGGGGAGAGTTCTAAGCGACCCGAGCGGGCGGCGGAGGAGTACCGGCCGGCGCGACATCACTCCCGCGACCGGTATTCAGAGGAAGTAAGAGCCA
>LFYR01000692.1:922758-947713 GCA_001185155.1 Zostera marina | reverse complement strand
ACGAAGACCCGCGGGAACGACGAGGGCCTCGCGGCCGGCGACGCCTCGGAAAAGGAGTGGGGTCGGCGACAGCAGCGGGAGCGACGGTCGTACCTTGCGCGCGGAAAGCACGCGAGGTGCTAGCAGAACCCGAGGTGTCAGGATAGGTGACAGGTGGAAGCTCCGCGACAATGTCGTTGCAGCGAATCCGGTTGAAGCGACGGTGGACGTCGATCAGCACGGCATTAAGGCGCTGAGTCTCGGCCACGGCGACACTATTGGGAACACCAGTGGGCGACAGCAGACACAGGGCCCAGGTAGCATGCTGATTCTGCACTTCGCGACCATACTCCTCAAGGATGTCTCGAGCACTCATAGCGGAAAGGAGAGGAGATGCAAAAAATAAGGTTCTCAGGCAGCCTATTTATAGAGAAGCAAAGAAGGAGGGGCCCGGGAACTGAGGAACTTTAATGAGAGTAGGTGGAGGTCGAAAGGGGGGCGGACGGCCCCAGGCCCCCGGGCCTGCCAAGGAAGGGGGAGTACTGTTGGTACCATGGACCGCGGACCGCGGCCCATGGACCGAACCGGACCAACCGGCCCAGACGGACGGACGGGCGGGCGGACGGACGGGCCCGACCGTACGAGCCCACGGGGCCCAATGACAACAAGTGAAGGCTATAAATACCTCCCCTGGTCCAACTGGGGAAGGGGTTGATAATTCTGAGAGTAAGACTTGTACTAGGTTGGACGGTGAGCTAGCTTCGGCGAACCCTCACACCAACAGTTACATTGTCATATATGATACACATAGAAAGAGGGAAAAAATAATTATTTACGAGCTTTTCTTATAGGTGTAAGCCTGTAAGGTTTTAGACCCGAATATTTTGCTTTGGAATTTGAGTTTAACACAGGAGCCTGCTTTCTTGCAATTTCACAAATTATTAATTATCTTTCCCATTCAAATCATTGACATGAAAGTCAATTGGCACGTAAAAAATAAGAATCAAAACAGTCAACTTGACCTTTGTCAAAAAAAACAAAACATCAGAGTTTGGGTTGTTCGGTTTGCTATGGTTTTTTGATATTTATTAGATTTCCTCTTTGAAGACAAATAACATCAGAGTTTCATAAAAATCATATCTATCATTTGGAAATTTAGAAAATGGTGAATAGAAATAAACTTGTTTTTTTAAATGGAGAAATAAAAAAAATAGTTTCCCGGCCACTTTCCCCAAAATTGAATATAAAATGAAAAGAAGAAAAAATGCTTCCCCAAACAGATGTGAGCATGCATATAACAATATATGAATGATGATGGAACACATCCATTCACATGAATAGGATGATTAATGATTCATGTTGTCGACAACTTAACCTGTTTAATGAAATAAATGGATGTTTTTTCAATCCATGCTTTTACTTAAGCTCATGATTCATGGTATGGTATTCGTTTTTTGATCTGTTGTTGTGTAGCTTAGGATATGAAATGAACGGTGGGTGATCTTAGATCCAACTACTGGAAAAATGGAATACAAGTGTCTCATAATACCTTGTATGCTTAGCTTCGAGAAAATACCATATCCTGATTATCTTTTTTATGATCGTTTATCCTTGTGAAATTTAGAATGAGGAGAAGTGATGTGGCGATCAAGGGAACTGTTATATTTCATCCGACCAGTACAATCACATTGTATCCTCTAAACTTCCAGTATGACTACGAACACAATATTCTGGAAGGTAATTATTTCTCCCATTCTCCCATTCCAGAATCTAGAAGTATTATTTCTCCCATTCTCCTCTACTACAAGTCTGCACCTCATCATCACTCCTCCCCCTCCCCCAAATTCAGAGATAAAAAAAAGACGTCGTCGATAGATTTGTTGGAAAAGCAGGATCAAGAATAGGTAGACTTTAAGTTTTTAATAATAATAAGCTCTGAGGATTTGAGAATAAAACAATCGAACCTTGGAGGATCGGCAGCAACGTAGGTAGAAGTTGAGTAGAGATTTCCAACCAGTAGCAACGTAGGAAGAAGTGAAGAAGAGATTCGCGGAGTCCGGAGGCCGGAGAAGATGAATTAATTTGGGGGAGAACGGAGGAGAAGAGGGGGAGCAGGGTTCGATTTTGGGGGGATAGGAGGTTTTGGGGAAATAGGAGGGAATAAAAAATGAAATAGGAGGATTTGGGGAAATGGATTTGGGGAAATGGATTTGGGGAAATTAATTTTTAGAAGGGAAAATAAAAAATTATTAAAAAATTATTATTTGTAACGGATTTTCCGTTAAAAATAATCTAAAAATCCGTTACAATATATAAGTTTATCTTGATATCTAGTATTTATAACGGAAACAATAAAGTTAACGGAAATTTCGTTACAAATTCCGTTAACTTTGCTTATTAGTATTTGTAACGGAAATTTCGTTAACTCTGCTTCGTCCGAACTGCCTACTTTTTTTTCTACTGCAAATTCCACAAGGACCACGGCCACCTAACGGACCACTGCAGGGAATTCTCGGGCTTTGTCGAGCAACTGATCTCGAAGGGAGAACTTGGCAACTTCGTCAAGGGACCCCGAGGACGGGACACTTGCAAATTTGACCCGAAGTGGAAGCGACCACGTTCTCCTTCGCCAGATAGCGACAGCAGCGAGGATCGCCAACGGAAAATCATTAATATGATATATGGTGGTGGTTCCGTTGGTCAGAACAGAGGGTATGCCCGGAAGGTGCTGATGTCACAATCAACACCTCGAGACAATGGAAAACGGGTCTGAGAGGAGAAGTCTATATGCTTCTCCGAAGAGGACCTGGACGATGTTCTGCAACCTTACGAGGATCCACTCGTGATCCAAGCAGACGTCGGTCCCGATTCCCGAGTCGAGAGGATGATTGTCGATAACGGCAGTTCCGCAGACATCCTCTATATGGACACTTTCACCAAGATGGGCCTTAGAAGGGAGGAGCTATCTCCCTGCAAGGAAACCATCTACGGTTTCACTAACATCGCTGCCCCAGTGGCCGGTGTTATTGATTTAAAAGTCTCCATCAGTTCCAGGCAAGGGAGGGTTACTCGGACTTGTCATTTTATAGTGGTAGAAGTAGAATCCACTTTCCATGGCATTTTCGGACGACACTTCATTCATGGGATCAAGGCAGTCCCGTCTTCTTATCACCTGTGCATACGATACCTAGTAAAAGGATTCGTCGCAACAGTCAAAGGATCACAAAAGGATTCTAGACTAGGGTATAAGAAGGCTACCCAGTGGACAAGGTTAAACAACATGCTCGTCCATGCCCCACCCGACATTGGGGAGAGAGAGATTTTACAACCTGTGGACAAGACCGAGGTGTTTCAACTGGAGGGGGGACAAGTGGCATTAGGTAAGGGGCTTCCCTATGACCTAAGAGCCAAGCTTCTGTCCTGGAGGTGCACCAGGACAGGTTCGTTTGGGAGGGTGAGGCACCGACACAGATTGCACGTCAGATGGTGACGCACAAACTCAATATCGACCCATCCATTCTTGCTCGACGTCAGAAACGTCGAGTACTCACTTCTGACAGGCGGGAAGCGGCCAATAAGGAAATATCGAAACTCTTGAATGTTGGACACATTCGAGAAGTTCGATATCCAACTTGGTTGGCCAACCCCGTCCTTGTCAAGAAGCCTAATGGCAAGTGGTGCATGTGCATTGATTTCATGGATCTCAATAAAGCATGCCCCAAGGATAGTTACCTGCTCCCATCTATCGACAAACTAGTCGATGAAGCGTCTGGTAACGAACTCCTCTCTATGGTGGATGCCCGCTCAGGATATAACCAGATCCTGATGAAGAAAAAACATCCTTCGTCACGGACTCAGGGATATTCTGTTATAAAGTGATGTCATTCGGCTTAAGGAATGCTGGGGCTACATTCCAACGCTTAATGAACAAGGTTTTCGCGGACCAGATCGGGCGCAATGTTTCCGCTTAAGTTGATGACATCCTGGTCAAATCATCAAGCGTTGAAAAGTACCCCGAGGATCTCGGAGAAATCCTTAGGAAATTAAAGCAATACAGAATGAAGCTTAACCCAAACAAGTGTTCCTTCGGAATCAAGGAAGGTAAGTTCCTTGGTTTCTACGTAGGTCAGCACGGGATTAAACCAAATCCCGACAAAATCCAAGCAATCTTTGATATGGAAGCCCCCTGCACAATCAGAGATGTACAAAGGTTGAACGGACGAATTAATGCGCTCAGTCGTTTCATATTGCAAACGGCTGACAAATGCAAACCGTTCTTCCAGTTACTAAAAACTGCGGCTAAGGGTAATATCACTTGGACACCGAAATGTGAAGAGGTATTTACAAAGTTAAAAGCGCATATGTCCGCACTTCCAATGCTGACCTCACCCAAGGATGGGGAGGACCTGTACTTGTACATAGCGGCCTCAGAAGAAGCCGTAAGTGCAGTCCTTATCGCACAAAGAGATAAGGACCAAATCCCCATCTATTACCACTCGAGGCGACTACAAGGAGCAGAAATACGATATTCTCCAATTGAGAAGGTCGTATACGCTATGATCCATGCTTGTCGTCGCTTTCGAGCCGACTTCCTGGCGCACACGATCATAGTACTTACATCGTGCCCCCTACGCCGTCTACTCCACAAGCCAGACATATCGGGAAGGTTAACTAAGTGGACAATCGAGCTCAGTGAGTTCGACTTGAATTTCCGACCAGCCACTGCCATCAAAGGGCAAGCTGTGGTAGATTTCATTATCAAGCTCACACCATCGAACCTAGCCCAAACATAGACTGTGGACGTAGACGGTTCAAGTTGCAGCACAGGCTCGGGTATCGGAGGGAAAATCCATAGTCTAGATGGAAAAAATTACGAACACTCGATACGGCTTCACTTCCCAGCATCTAACAATGTCGCGGAATACGAAGCAGCCATACATGGCCTAAAGCTGTTGCGAACTCTCGGCGCTGAGAAGATCACGCTTCGCACTGACTCCCAGGTCGTGGCTCGGCAAACCATTGGTGAGTTCGCCTGCAAGGAACCACAAATCACGAAGTATGTGAAAGCAATGGTGGAACTCTCCAAGCAGTTCGCTGAGTTTAAAATCGAGCAAATCCCTCGAACTCAGAACACACCCGCCGATGCCCTAGCACGGCTAGCATCGGCCTGGGAGGGAGGTCAGTGTGAAATTCTGGTAGATTCTGTGCTCCGGTCCTCATGCCAAGTATTGAATGTCACATCCGATCCTCAGGAGGATTGGAGACAACCAATACTGGAATTCATTCAGAATGGGGTACTTCCTGACAATAGGGACGAGGCCAAAAAATTGCAACACAAAGCAACCAAGTACTGCGACGTCGGAGGAGTGCTTTACAAAAAATAATTCGACAGCCTGTTGCTACATTGTTTGGCCAAGCCAGATACAGATAGGGTTATCTAGGAAGTACACGAAGGCTCGTGCGGACTCCACGAGGGAGGAAGAGCAATAGCCTTCAAAATTATACGACTAGGGTACTATTGGCCCACTTTAAGGTTGGAAGCTCGCACTTACGTCTGCAAGTGCCGAGCATGTCAGTTGCACAGTCCGATGCAACAGAAACCATCTGCGGATATGACTCCGATCTTGAGCTCGATCCCATTCGCAAGGTGGGGATTGGACATCGTAGGGTCATTCCCACCTTCAACATCTCAGACTCGATTCATCTTTGTAGCAGTAGATTACTTTACAAAGTGGGTTGAGGCTCAGGTAGTAGCAAAGATCACTCAAGATGTGGTAGTAAAATTCGTCTACCGTTCCATAGTTTGTCGATTCGGAGTTCCCCAACACATTATCACAGATAATGGTACCCAATGAACAGGGAAAATTTTCAAGAATGTTGAAGGTGGGAATAAAACTCCACTTCGCTTCCGTTTACCGACCTCAGGCAAACGGACAAGTAGAAGTAACCAACAAAGCCATCGTACAGGGGTTGAAAAAGAAAATCAAATCAGCCAAAGGGGCCTGGGCAGACAAATTGTGCGAAATCCTATAGTCATACCGCTCAACAAGTAAAAATCCCACGGGCAACACCCCTTTTGCTATGACCTATGGAGTGGAGGCAGTCGTACCAATCGAGATGAGTATACCAACATACAGAATCTCGAAATACGACGAACAAATTAATGACCAAAACCTAGCGACAGAGCTAGTGTTAAGGGATGAAACTCGTGGCGAGGCAGATCTGCGGAATGAAGCATACAAGGCCAGCTTATCAAGATACCACAATCGCCAAGTATGCAAAAAGTATTTTTGCCAGGAACCCTCGTCACACGAAAATCTAGCATAACAGAAAGAAACAAACCAAGAAATAAGTTGTCGTCTAACTTCGAAGGACCTTACATCATCGAAGAAGAAATACGGTCAGACACTTATCGATTACGGCGACAAGATGAGACAATGGTCCCAAACACCTGACACGCGGACAACATGCAACAATACTACGCTTTGTGTTAATTTTTATATTTCTTGTTAGGTTCTCTTAGTATGTATGCTAGTATCAAGTGCAAAATAGAATAGTTAGTTTTTTATTCTTTTTTGCAAAGTCAATCAAAAGTACTCTTAGTCCAAACGACAAACTCGTTGGGTGATTGTAAGATACTTGCGACACTTTTTCACTACCCTAGGATGACCCTAAACTCTGGATCTATTTTGTCGCTACGGCCGCAATAGATCAATGATCATTTCGTCGCTATGACCCCAATGATCACTTCCCATCTTGTCGCTTTGGTCTCGATGCGGACCAAAAGCTACCCCGTTGCTACGGTCGGAGTCAGACTACACTCTCAAGGTCCAAATCCAGGGTTAGTACGAACAAGTCCAATTTAGGCAAGCAAGCCTAGAATTGCAATCACAATCCTAATTCATTTGTGCGAATTAGGAATTAGTGGTTTTACATCGATTTATCACTCAAACTATTCTTAACCCTAAAGTTAATTTAGAAGTATAAATCATTTGCGAGTTTAACTAACGACTGAGCTACGATTTATACAACCAAGCTTACGTCCAGAGCGGCTAAGTGGGGTTAGAAGAATCTAACTTACGTCGAAAGTGGCTAAGTTATGATTTGTGAATCTAGTTTCATGCTTAGATTACAACTTAAAAATATTTATACAAAAAATTAACAAAGAAAGGCAAAATAGTTCATTGATTGATAAAAAGATTACAAAAATATCCACTAGAAATAACTAAGGAATTCTAGTCTTCTTCTTTCTTCGTCTCCCGAACATCGCTCTTTATCTTATCAAGAGCTTCTTTGTGCTCCATCGGCACTTCAGGATGTTCTTCCAGCCACGCCATAATGTCAGTCACGAAATTGGAAGGCAAACTCGAAAACACATGAGGACCAAAAAAGTTTAAGTCCTGGAGTTGGTCAGATTGACCATCTATTTCAAACTCCAAGTCCTTCACTTTTTCAGAAGAAGCATCTAGTTCTTCCTTCATCTTTCACAACTCCTCCGTGGATTGGGAAAAGCGGTCATTTAGATCTTTCAGCTCAGAGGTGGACTTAGAAAGATCTACTTTGAGCTCCTGAATTTGTGATTCAGAAGCCACCGCATTGCCAACCTCCGCATTCAGCTGCACTTTCAATTCTTTAATCTCTTTTAGAGCATCAGTAAGACGCGATTCAGATGCCTTCAAGGAATCACGTTCTTGGTGAAGGGTAGAAATCTCAAGTCTGTATACAGCACACTCTTTATTCTTCGCCCACATCGCTTTCTCATGCTCAGCAGTTTCTCCTTCCAACTTCTTGTTGTTTTGGAAGACTTTCCTCATCGAACACACTTCTCTGCAGATAGCTTGATACTTATCATCAAGCTTATCGTATTCTTGCTAGGATCGAAGCATGTCGTTACATGACTGCATCCCAACAACAGCATTCGATAGATAGGCAGCCTACAAAAAAACAAAACAATTCGATTAGCACAAAAATAAATAAGTCAAATAAGATGCGAGTTTAGGTCACTTATATCAGATAGAGCTTTAGTGAGCTCCTCTCGTATCTAATCTCCAGGCTTCGCCAATAGCATTTTGGTAGCCCTCGATCGCACCTCAGCATCCGCAAACAGGCCCGTATAGTCGAAGGTGGATCGGAAAGGAGCAAACTCTGGAACCGACCTCGAGCACGATCCAGGTTCAAACGTGCCACGAGGACCAGATTCTTCTTTCTTCCTAATCTGAATTAGCTTGGCATTACGTGACCTCACAACCAAGTGGGGGAGCAATGCTTCACGATAGACATGCGCTCCTATCTTCTTCTTGATAGGCTTGCCAGAAGGATCTTCAGACTTCAGATAGTGTGTCACATCAGAAAAGGTAAAATCCTCACGCTGACACAAAGCGAAAGGAATCCCCTGACCACATTTGTAAGCAGCAAGGGCTGAGGACATCTTCTTCAAGTTCCGCCTCGCTTAGTTCGCAAGGAATATCCAAGTGTACGCGCCGAGTGTTGGCCCAACCCTCTTGACTCCCGCGTACAAACATCGACTCAACAAAAAAGAACTCGCTCTTCCACTGCGCTCGATGATCAATTCACGTCCATGAAACCGCTTAGCTAACCCCAACCGACCAGATTCGGAAGCGGGAGCCTTTACAAGTTTGTAGAACCAGAAAAACAAGGCAGCGGTTGCAGGAATTTTCAAACTCCAACAGATGTTGTAGAATCCTCTCAGATATATAAAAAAGTTGCCTGCATATGTGACAGCGACACGCCAGCTTGGAGCAACACTTCACTCATCAGTATAGGGATGGGTAGCACGGAGAAGTGTCTGAAATAGAGTCGGGGAATCGCTTGAAACCCCGCGGAGGGAAGGTTGGCAGGTTGGTATTGCGACCTCCAAAATCGCAAACGTCCAGAGATGCGTACCACTCGCAGAATGTCTCGGGCTTTGCGCGCAGATATGATAGAAAATGGGTGCACGGTATCTGTTTGTTGTACGAGGGGAGCATTTAGAGCGACTTCCTCAAAGGACCCCTCACTCGCGTCGCTCAGGGACAGCAGCTTTATCTCACCACTCGGCAAAGTTTCGCAGTAAGCGTAGCCGGTATGGTTCTCAACTCCCTCATAAAAGGGAAGGTTAATGTGGTCCACGTCCTTGTCCACTTCAGTAGGAGGAGGAGGAGACTTCGATCCTTCAGCCGGATCAGGTCGACGTCGGTTTCGACCGCGGTCCAATTCTAATTCCTGATCATAGTCAAAGGGCTCAGGAACCCGTACATCCTCCGTTGTGGGGATGTGAGTTTTTCCCAGACCCCCCATCCCATAAATAGGAGGAATGGAGGTACTACCCTAGCCGCCTTCGCGAGAAGAGTTCTTGGCATATTTTTGATGCTTCCTTTTTCTTTTCTTGCTTGACCTCTCAGATTCAGTAGTCGGCCTCTTTCCCAAGTCAGTAGAGGTCATCCCCTCAGTATGGGTGACCAGAACATCAGGTATCACTACCTGAAGGGGTACATACTCTTCGACTTCAGCCCCCGAGTTTTGGGGCTGTGTCGGCGATTTAGATGTCAAACTTGCCGATATTTGCTTAGAACTCGCCGATATCAGATCAATAACTCGACGAGGTCTCTTGAAAATGGGGACACCTCCCTTGCCTTTAGTCGGCGACTTCCCATGGGGACTCTCCGATTTAGCCAAACTCTCTTCGACACTTTTAACGCTTTGGCCAAAAGTCATCACGCCTTTCGCAAGTACTCAAGGGAGAAGTATCATGGGTTCTTCCCGAAGCCTCTGTCGCCATGGCCAGAAGTCGGGGGGGGGGGGAGTATCAAATTCTCCCGACACTTCTGTCACTATGGCCGGAAGTTGTCAAATTTGAGCACGATAAATCTCTCTCTTCGGCCAGAATTATCAAGGATTTATTGAGCAAGAGGAGGAGTAGCGCAAAAGACAATAAGTCAATATAATATGCGTTTTAGACTGATGTAGTTGTTTTGCAGGTGAGATTTTGTTGCTTCGGCCAGAATCAGATTTATTTTGTCGCTTTAGCCTTAATAGATCCAGGTCCATTTTGTCGCTTTGGACTTAATGGACCAAGAATTATTTTGTCGCTTTGGCCCTAATAATTCTTCTATCTTGTCGCTTTGGCCTTGATAGATCAGAGATCATCCTATCGCTTTGGCCTTAATGATCTCAACCCATCTTGTCGCTTTGGCCTTGATGGGGTAACCGTCGTTGAGGACACAAAAGTCGTTCTTGATCAGAGTTGACTATAAACATCAGTTCTAATAGCGAAATAGATTCCAATAGTGAATCAATAAATTCTGTCGCTTTGGCCAGAATCAGACTCTGATAGTGAGTCAATGCATCTCGTCGCTTCGGCCTTGATGACACAGCAAAAGTCGCTCTTGATCAGGGTCGGACTATAAAACACGTAGTTCTATTGACCTAGAACTAGATTCTGCCGCTTTGGCCAGAGTCAATCCACTTTGTCGCTTTGGCCTTAATGGATACGGAATCATTGTGTCGCAGTGGCCGCAATGATTCGATCTCATCTTGTCGCTTTGGCCTTGATGTGGATCATACATAACCTTGCTTGGGGGGAGGATACTGGTGATACACGCTTGTCTCTTGTGCTCTCTTCAAGGGGGAGTACTGGTGAGACATGCCTGATTACAGCAGTCACTCCCAACAACACCCCGCAACAAGGACTAGGGTTCCGTCACTTTACACCAGACTCCTGGAAGGCTCCCACGGTGCGGAACAAGTTCATCGTCAAATCGTCGAGTTAACCCGTAAATCGCCGATTAGACTACCAAATCGCCGACTTTAGAGTCAAATCGCCGAGTTAGGTCCCAAATTGGTAGTATGGTACACTGCTTATCTCGCCCCTTGAAACTCGGAAAGTTTGCCTTAAATAGGCGATTTTCATACCTGAATCGTCGATTTACGACCGTTACTCGCCGCCAGCGTACGCCATAAATGCTCCCATATATGGCAATAGGCGCGATGTCCCTCTTTGATCGCGCCCTCCGAGACCCTATAAAAAGGGTCCCAAGGGGATACTCAAAGACACAACACAAGTTCCACTCTCACTAGAGCATCACTAAGAGAATCGCCGATTCTCACTAGAATCGCCTATTCTCCACTTGCAGGTATTTGACGTAGAGCGCGCGTCGTGGACTCTAGAGCCTCCGGCATCACCTCGCATCACCGTGAGCCCTGGTAGCAGATTCAGTGCTTCATCAGAAAGAAATCTGGAAATTTTTATATATATAAAAAAATCTTGGCCTCCAGGAAATAGTTAAGTTATGGTTGACTATACAGGGGATCATGGCGACACAAGTAGGAAATTTCTAGGATTTGCTGAAATTCTTGGCCACCAACTCATGAAAATAACAAGCGGGAAAATTAGCTGACGGACTGGCCGCAAGCTCATTTCTTCCCGATCGTTGAAGGAATAAGGATCCTGGCGGCCAGGCCTCCAGTAATTTAAAAACAAGATAACGATGGCCTAGCTACCAGCACTTTTCTCTCATTTACGAAGGAAACTTATGCCGACGGACTAGTGTAGCCTGGCCACTTGTCCTATCTACTGGCGGCCAGGCTGCCAGGAGGGAGCCGCCAGAACTACGCTGTTTTTTTGTAGTGATTTCAAATAGTGGAAAACCCTTACAAGTTTCGATGAAATAGAACTCTTGGGTTCTAAAATTGCATCCAAGATTGATAACTTTCAACCGATTAGAGGATATATATATCAAAATTAACGTAATTGGAAAATTAATGGGATTAAAAAAAGAACTCAAATAGAAAATTTTATATATTCTTATAATTTAGATTTTAGAAAATAAATATTAAATCAGATTGGATTTTTTTTATTATAAAATGGTGGTTTAAAATATTTTCAGATTCGAAATTATATTATCTTCAAAATAATATATAATTCGTTGAATTTTGATGTGATTTATAAAAATTGTAAAATAAATGACTTTAAAAAGTATAAATAAATAAAAAATTATAAAAAGTAGTCAACCTCAATCAATTATATTAAATAATAAAAATTATAAACAGTATTATTAAATAATTATATTCAAATAATCAACCTCAATCAAATGACCCGATAACTGGAAGGGAAAATAAAACTTTGTAAAAGAATCTCTAGGTAAAGACCAGATAACTGAAAGAAGGATCAACTTGTAAAATAATCTCAAGTGACCAGATGGCTGGATATAGGATCTGCAATAAAGTAATCAACCTCAGCTAAGGATCAGATAATTGGATGAGAGATAGCCTTTTAGTTTTTACGTGTGATGTAATATCGTCGACATTACTTCCGGCGATGGAATATCGTCGGCTTGGCCGTCAGGAACCATTATACCGACGGCCTGGCCACCGGAATTTGCGGTCAGAACAACGCTGGTTTTTTGTAGTGTGTTAATTCGTAAATTCTTAATTAACAAACAGGAGGGATCAACATCTGTCCAACAAGAAGGGTAGATGTAACATAAACGAAACTCAATCTCGTATGTTGAATTCATTGACCTATTTTTAGTATAATTATAACTTGCTTGTTAGCCATTCTTTCCTTTTCACTTACTACCATACTCTGTATGTTGAACATGTTCTGTGTGTATCTCGTGTGTATAGAGTAGATAATATTGGATTATACAGAGTACCCGTGAATGACTCAAGTTCAAATAATACTGGCATATATTGAGTAGCCGTGAACGACTCATGTACATGATCGATGTACAAATTGATAATACTGGAATATACAGAGTACTCTTGAACGACTCAAGTACATGATATAAAAATAATACTGAAATGCACTAAGTACCCGTGAAGGACTGATGTACATGATATACAAATAATACTGAAATGTAATGAGTACTCTTGAAATATACTGAATATATATAGGTATTAGGTTTGGTACCAAGCAACCTAATTATAATGTACCTTATCCACATGTATACTGAGTATCGTACCCTTGAACCTGCCAAGATTTCCTTTTGGCATGATCTATGCATAAGTTACTTTCATATGTTGGGTATAGGTATTAGGTTCGATAACATAAACTCCTAAGATCGATCATCTACTGAGTAACCTATCAAATTATTGACACGATAATGGATGGTATGCTCGATGTGTATATATACCGACTACCTTTGAACCAACCTATAAGTTGGGTATATATAGGTGTTCTCCCCCCCAAACCTAAGAGTTCACGCGATTGGGAAAAAATAAAAATACTCTGCTTCATGATTAGGTGACATGCACCAGAGCACGTATCGGTATGGAAGATCGTCGTCGGAGAAGAGTTCTAATGAAGAGAGCGAGAGTGGAGAGAATATTGTAAATTTTTGTATCTTCCATTCCAACAATCTCAATACTTATAGGGATCGACATCACCATGTAGTGCATGGGGTTGATCTTATTACATGCAACCCAATGATGAGGGTAACTGCTCACACATGATAAACACGTTCTTCTACGTGAATATCTTTTATCCAACTACTGCTTATAGTAAATATCTTTTATCCAATTGCATTGTAGCCCAGGGTCAAGGATGCAATACTACATGATTATCGGTCGTGATTGATAACGTAGTCGACTTGATAAATGTCGTGGTCAGCCGGCACTCGACGTCGTCGTTTCTGCACCGAAGAATATATGCTCGCAGCCATATCATTAGGTCTCTTTTTAAGCCTACTTTCATTTGCCAAAATTATAGGATAACCAAAAAAAATCACCGAAAATTCCCAAATTTTAAAGAAATTTTTGGCCATTTTTAAGAGTGAATGCATGAGTGTCAACCTGGGATGATTCTTTTGTGAACTGAAGTCCCACACCTCAGTGGACCATTCATACTCTTTTTACCCACTAGTTAACAGAATTTGGAGTTCATACTCTAAAAAAGTCTTTGGTTTCGGAAAAAGTCACAAATGGCAAAAGTCGAGCCCTTCTTTGATGGGCTAAAGTCGAGCTCTCTTATGGGGGCGAGTTAAGATTGAGCCTTTTTTTGGAGCAAAAGTTGAACCTGAGAGGAAAAGTTTAATTGGAGGAAGTCGAACTTTGAAAAGTCGACATGAAAGAAATCGAACTTGAAAAGTCGACTTGGAGAAAGATATTGAAAATTTATTAAATGAAAATAGATCGAAGTAATATTTTTCAAAATGAATTTATTTTGTCAAACTACTTAAAACTATAGATATAATTAAACATCTTATGATTTTTCCTTACTAAATGCACTAATAATAATAAAAAATAGGAGTTTGCAATTGTAAATTTAAAATAAAAAGATTTGACATGAGAGGATTCATTAGAATCTTTATTATTAATCTTTATTCTAAAAAATCGATATAAAAATCAATCAAATAATTAAAAAAATGATTTCTTTCCATATTTTGAAAAATCATTTCAATATAAATATTCAGGCTTCATGTTTAAACTCTCACCAAACCAATGTAAAATAACCTCTTATTCATCTGAGTCATCAGGCAGACATTTGTATGAAGCAACACAAATGGCGAAAAAAGGATTATTACTTATACTCAATGATGATAAAGCCTGTCATCAACCTTCTTCAACAATATCATGGATTCAGAATGTAAAATATCTCATGAAAAATTGGCGACCAAGACCTACAGCGACGATTCTTGTGATTAAAGCTAACGGATGGACCGGTAATGAAATATTTGATGTAAAAGGAGCGGAGGTAATGAAATATCTGATGTAACGAGCCCCGACTTACTGACCAAAGTAAGTTGGTCAGTTAAAGAAGGTATCTCGTAAGATTGTCAGCTTCCAAGGTTTTAACAAACCATTTGCTTGCAATCGATCATTTTGATATAATATTTCTTTGCAGATTCGTTTCATGGAGATGAAGAACTTGATGAATATCAAATTCGATTATTTTCATATTTTGTAAAAAATAATGTCCATTAAATATTATATCTAGCTATTAAATTATGTTTGATATGCATTTGTATATAATATATTATAACATTATTTGAATATGTATATTATGCAAAGATGATAATCAATTGTAATATTTCAGATAATAAAGCATTTTTTTAATGAAAATTCTTTGGTATGGTTTATTTAATTATTAAATATAACCACAATTTATCATTTATTAGTTTAAAAAAATATTAAATACAAGTTTGCTAGATAAATCGTCGATTCTCTTCAGAAGATTTAACGTAGAACGGCTTAGTTAAAGCTGGAGGAAGTGTGACAGAGGTTGAAGGAGGCGTTACAGATTGGCGAGGAAGTAGAATGAATTGACGAGGAACAAGTAGGAACGAGTTGGATCCAGAGCTGGCGATATACCCGACCCACCGTTCAAGAAGACTTCACCTATTATTAGGATTGTTTTTGCTAGTAGTTAAGGAAGTTGTGGAGTAGTTAATTGTAATCCAGAGTTATAAAAATTAAGATTCAAAAGAAATAAAAGATATCACTGAATTCCTCATCTCAGGCTCCACTCTTGGAGATTTACTTCCTTTCTTCTCAGGCTTTCTTCCTTTGTTTCCATTTCAGTTCGTTGGAATAGCTCCATGAATTCACTCCGACGACTTACCACATCGAAACAACAAATACATCATATGTTTGGTTGCTCAATAATGCATCTGCAAATATAACGCACTTCCTTTCTCTTAAGACTCCAGGGTATGTTGTTTTTCCACAGTTAACTTGAGAAAATAATCTTGAAGTTGCTTCTAGCTTTCGTGCAACCCATTGGGAGCAGGTTCACCAATGTAGAGTTGATGAATTGTTTGTTTGAGTAATCATAATAGCAGCAATACTTTAGGTAAAAGCAAAGTGGATGAATGATTTGTGTGTGTAATACTCATAAGAGTAGAGGTACGTACAATATGTAGTATTAGGGTTCATGAATGAATTGTTTGTGTAAGTAATCATAATAGCAGAAGTACAATGGTGGATTATTAGTAAGAATTAAAAATCAGTAAGTAATGAAAAAAATATATTAGCAGAAATATTGATTATTATAGCAGATGTAAATACGTTACCTAAAAAAAGTACTTCGAAAAATGATATTCTTGCGATGGTGGTTAACACCACAGAACATACCGAATACCATCGAATGAACATTGGTATTATAAATTGTATCGAAATTTACCACGTTTCCGAATAACTTGTAATCTTCAATTCAATCATAATGGGATCAATCAATAATAAGTGTTTTAAACGATCATCGTCATTTTTGAAAGGGCTATAAAAGAAGTCATTATTTTTTTCCCTTTTATTTCGAATTTTTCAACAATTAAATCGACATCGTAATTTTTCAAATCTATCCGGTTGTCATGGATCATATTTTTAATGTCTAGATTGGTGGGACCCATATTCTAAAACCGCCAACTTGATGAAAGAAATATGCACTCTATTGTGAAAAAGGAACATTTACATCCCTTAGTGAAGAAAATAGTAGTATAGACGTATTCTATATCGACCGATTAATTAAAAGGTAAAAAAGTTTTGAAGGTGTAGTGAGGAGTGATTATGATCGAGGTTGATAGTATCAGTAACCCATTGCTGCTCTAATCTAGAGAAAGGACATGGGTAAGAAAAAATCATATTTGCAGAACAGAAAATAAAAATAACAGAAGGATCCTTCATTACATAAGAGAGAGAGAAAATAGTATAATAATATAAAGCAATGACGACGTCATACAGTAATGGTGAAGGGAAATGGTAAAGGAATTAATGAAGTTAATTAAAGCAACCTAGAACTGACTAGGTGCTAATTAATTAGGTTCAAAACAGAGATCAATGGATTTAACTCTGGAAATTCAGAGTTGAATTGAACTGATATAAGAATACTGAATTAGTATCCAGGACCTATGTTGTATTATATTTCTAAGAATACTGTGCAGGTAATTAACCCAAAGCGGATATAAGAAACTTAAGGTTACAAGTGCAAAAGTTTCAATAAACATGTGCGTGAGTGATTGAAGGAAAGCTTGAGGTTGATACTACAATTGTTTCAAATGGGCTAATTCACTAATGGACCATCAGCGAAGTAATTAGATTTGTAACAAATAGTTAGTTGATTAGTTGGTGTAATTAGTGTATAAAACTACCATTTGTAAACATTTTAGAATTAATTCAAATACAATTTAAATCCTGATTGAACCCGGTTTACAAGAATCGGTCCATGTTGGTTTCCAACGTAATTTTGATTACAGTTCTTTCCCCCTTTCTCGATGGTCTTTCCAGCCATAGCAACACCTACTGGCCCAACTCCGGGCAACTCTCCTCCAAGAGCCGGTCGACGTTCTAACATGGTATCATCAGTTGGCAACAACACTCACATCGATCCAAACATTTTTTCCCCGCAAGCAAACTCTGGACAGAGTCTTAAGGCAAGAGACGATTCCTCAAGAAAGTCTGAATATTGGTCGACGACCTCATCCAGCTCTAATTCAGAAAGGAGTGATAGTTTTTTCAGAAGGAAAAGGAGGAATGCGAGTAAAAAGAAAAGAACTCAGAATAAAAAGGAAAGAAATCACATTTCAAAGAAGTCACCATATTTTCTTTCTGCCGATGATCATCCAGGCGCACAGATGGTGTCTGACAAATTGTCTGGGGAGGCAAACTACGTTTCTTGGGCCAATTCCATGAAACTATCCCAAGTTTCCAGAAAAAAGACAGCATTTATTAATGGGAAGATAAAAAAGCCAATGGATGAGTCAAGTGAAGAATTTGAAGATTGGGAGATGGTGAACGGCCTTGTCCTGTCCTGAATAATAAATGGAGTCTGCCCTCAAATTGCTTCAACAGTTATACATACAGAAACAGCCTATGAAGCTTGGGTGGAGCTTCAAGAAAGGTATAAGCAGAAAAATGCACCTAAGACTAGCCAATTGAGGTATGAGATTAATACATTAAGTCAGTCTAGTGATAGCATTTCTGTTTATTTTGATAAGTTTAAATCTCTATGGGACCAATACATAGAGATAGAAAAGCCCGAATGCAAATTTTGTGTAACATGTGCCCTAATTTATTCTAAAAAGATAGAAAAAGATAGAACACATCAATTCTTGCTAGGTCTAAATGAAGATTTTATGACCTTAAGAAGTCAGATTTTGGCATATTCAGAATTGCCTTCTATGAATAAAGTATTTTCCTTAGTTATTCAAGAGGAAAAACAGAAATCAAATTTTAAAGAAAAACTAGGGGGTAGTTCTTCAGCTATGTTTGCCAAAAAGGATAAAGAAGAAAAGACGGAACAAACAAAGAAAAAAGGGGTATATGGGAAAAATGGCAAGATTGGATACCAAATACTACTGTGATAATTGTAAATTTTTTGGGCATATTAGAGAAAATTGTTATCACATAGTAGGATTTCAAAACAAAAACAAGAAAGACAACCAAAAGAAGCCTAAAGACTTGGCTAATCAAGCAAATTCCACAACTGAAAATCTGAACAGTGAGGAATTGTTATTACTTAAGGATCTCTTAAGTAAATCAACTGGTATGTCTTTTTCTTTCAATACTTTAAATTACAAAAATATATGGATAATTGATACTAGGGCTTCTCAGCATATGACTGGGAATCTTCATTTTTTTGATAATACTCCAAAAGAGGAATTTGATCACAATGTGACTATTCCGAGTGGAGAAAAATGTAAGGTAAAAGCTGTGGGAAATATAATTCTTTCAAAAGATTTAATCTTGAAGGATGTTCTATATATACCACAATTCAAGGTCGATCTAATTTCAGTAAATAGATTGACATACCATTCGGATCTAAACTTAATTTTCTCTAAATATGGATGTGATTTTCAGGAAAGCAAGTCAGGGAGAGTGATTGGGCAGGGTGAGTCTAAAAGTGGGCTCTACATATTAAAACCAAAATTCCCTGATCTTGCAAACTCATCCATAGAATTTGAGAATTGGCACAAAAGGCTAGGACATATATCAACAGAGAAAATGAGAGTGCTCATCAAGGCTCAAAGTATACATGTTAAAAATAGTTTTTCAAATTCTGAAAATTGTAAACTAGATGAAAATAGTACTGTTTTGAATAACTCTTTTTCAAAGTTAAATAAAAATCTTTCAAAAATAAAAGATTCTTGTGATATATGCCCTCTTGCAAAACAAACTAAATTAAAGTACCAAAATAGTACATCAAAAACCAATTCAATTTTTTATCTCATTCACATTGATATTTGGGGAAAATTCCCAATAACAACTCATGATGGTTTTTGTTTCTTTTTAACAATAGTTGATGATTTTAGTAGAGTCACTTTGACCTTCCTACTAAAATCAAAGAATATGGCTATAAAATGTATTGAAAATTTTCTAATCAAAGTTAAAAAATATTTTTGATAAAAATGTTAAAACCATTAGAAGTGATAATGGAGGAGAATACACCTCAAATCACTTCACTAAATTACTAGAGGCATATGGGATAATTCATCAACTTACATGCCCATATACACCTCAACAAAATGCCATAGTAGAGAGGAAACATAGACACTTATTAGAAGTGGCTAGATCTCTACATTTTCAAGGAGGTATTCCCCTAATATATTGGGGTGAATGTGTCTTAACAGCCACATATATAATAAATAGGATACCCTCTAAAGTTCTAAAAAACAAAACCCCATATGAAATACTAAATAATAAAGTACCAACCTATGAATCAATGAAAATTTTTGGTTGTCTATGCTATGCAACAACCAACATAAGAGAGCATAAATTCTCTCCTAGAACTTTTAGAGGTATTTTTATGGGTTATCCCTCCAATACAAAAGGGTATCTAATATTATATATAGAAACTAAAAAATTCCATGTTTCTAGAAATATAATCTTTAGAGAAACCATCTTTCCTTTCAAGGATAATACTTATTGCCCATCTTCAAAACAAAGCATCATATCATATGAAGATATATATAATAAACTTATATATCAACATTATGAATCCAGAAGCAATTATAAAACTTCAATAGCATCTGAAAATGGATATCTTCAAAACAATAAGTTAGAGTTCCAAATTTCTGAAAAAACAAAGACATTGGACTCTAACAGTAAAAATTCAGTCATACCTGAACAAAATGAAGATAGAATACCCATATATTCAGATGCTAAGAAAAAACCTAAAACACAAAGTAAAAATCAAAATGAACTGGATCTGATCAAAAAATTTAAAAATGGTCAGAAAAATCATAAAAGTTCAGATAACCTCAAAAATAAAGAAAATATACAAATATCTGAAAACAATTTTTTTAACTCCCAAATAAACCAAAAATGTGTTAGTTCAGGTACTGAACATACTCAGAGCTCAAGTCATGAAGTTCAAAAGAACTTAAGTGGCAATCTGAGTAATAGTTCAGGTCAATTAGGCAGGAACTTAAAAAAGAGGAAATCTGAATTTTTTTGCAGGAATGATCTTCAAAACAGTTCAGGCAATACCATGGTTAGACGTTTAGAAGAAAAATCAATGAACAACTCAGAAGGAACAAATTCTGAGCTACCTCATAAAACTTCTCTGGACACCCAAATACCATGTCCAAACAGCGATAAAAATATAAACTCAGAAAATGGCCTAGAAAATATGGATAATAGCATACAAGCAACTGATACAGAGATTAATTCAGAAAATGAACATTCTCTAAATCAGAATTGCATCCTAGAAAATTCCAAAAATGATAATGTTTTAAACCAAACAGAAAATGGAGTGTTATCTGAACTAAGCAAAGTTGTATCAAACCAACCAAATAATAGTTCAAGAACTATTTCTAAGGCTGAAAATGAAAATACCATAGGAAATGACTTAAGTAAGTCAGGCAGCAATTCAAGGAGCTTTTCTGAATTTCAAAATGAAAATGCTCTGGACAGCTGCTTTAACCAAACAGAAAATGAATTATCATCTGAATCCATTAGAGTTGTATCAAATCAATCAAAGAACAATTCAAGCCAGACAGTAAATCCAAATAATAGAGACTTACAAGATAAAACTAGCCTCTATAGTAGGAAAATAACTAAATCAAAACAATTTCAAGATTATTATCTTGAAAATGAAAAAGAGTTCCATGAGCCAAGACATCCTATGAGCAATCATGTATCCTATCATAGGACAAGCAAACAACAAAAATATTTTTTAAAACAAATAACTATCCATGATGAACCTAATTCTTTTAATGAAGCTTCAAATGACCCAAAATGGGTTGAAGCAATGCAAAAAGATATGAAAGCTCTCATAGAAAATGATACATGGACTCTTGCTCTACTTCCAAAAGATAGGAAATCCATAGGATCAAAATGGATTTATAAAATAAAGTATAAACCAAATGGCGATATAGAAAGGTACAAAGCAAGGCTAGTAGCCAAAGGCTTTACTCAAAAAGAAGGATTTGATTTTTTTGAAACCTTTGCACCAGTAGTTAAGATGGTCACAGTTAAAACCATTATAGCAATAGCAACCATGAAAAGTTGGAATTTATACCAACTAGATGTGAACAATGCTTTTCTTCATGGTGATTTAGATGAAGAAGTATATTTAAAACCATCTCAAGGCCTTCTAAAAGAAGGAGATAAAAGGGTGTGTAAACTAAACAAATCATTATATGGCATAAAACAAGCCTCAAGAAATTGGTTTGAAAAACTAAGAGGTGTCCTTTTGGATATTGGTTTTAGCCAAACTAAATCAGATTATTCTCTATTCATAAGAGAGAGAAATCAGAACATACTATATCTCTTAGTTTATGTGGATGATATTATAATAACAGGAAGCAATGAACTAGAAATTGAAATAATTAAAATCCAATTAGAAAATCAATTCAAACTAAAAGATCCAGGAAGATTGAAATACTTTCTAGAAATTGAAGTCTCATACTCCAGCAATGGTATATACCTTTCACAAAGTATGCCCTAGGTATTTTAGACGAATGTGGGATTTCAGGAGCAAAACCATCCACAATACCCATGGAAAGGCATATAGACCTTAAAAATGATAAATCACCACTAATTCAAAATCCAACCTTTTATAGGAAAATAGTAGGAAAGCTGTTATCACTACAAAAAAAAGTAGGCAGTTAGGACGAGCAAAGTTAACGGAATTTCCATTACAAATACTATTTTTAACGGAAATTCCGTTAACTTTGGTCCGAGACAAAATTTCCGTTAAAAATAACAAAATCCGTTACAAAAATCCGTTACAAATACTCTGAAGTTAAAGTTAACGGAACGAAAAATCCGTTACAAAATTTTTAGGTATTTGTAACGGAAATTCCGTTACAAATAAGGAAAAAAAATTCCAGAATTCAGTGCCACTGGAATTCCAGAATTCCTGTAAAATCATTGCAAATTCCTGTAAAATCATTGCAAATTCCTGTAAAATCATTGCAAATTCCTGTAAATTCATGCAATTAATATTAATTCCTGTAAATTCATTCAATTAATATTAATTCCTGTAAATTCATTCAATATTCAACAAATATTCAATACATAAACAACATTCAACATTCAAGAAAAGTAACATTTAACAAAATTAACATTCAACAAAACTAACATTCAAGAAAACTAACATTCGCCAAAAATAACATGAAAGACCTATTTCGATGGAGGAGTTTGATATCTTTGATCGCTCTGACCTGCATTAATACTTCTATCTTGCAACGATCCACGATCTGAAGGTTGTGGAGTTGTATTTGATTGAGATAAAACTGTTTTCTTCAGGTCTTCAAACATATCAAACATTTCATCATATTTCTTTTTTAAAATTTGATTATCCTGTAAAACATTTAAGATTCATTTATATTTATGTATTGCTTTAAAATTTTATTGACTTTCATACACATACCTCCATTAGCTTTTCCATTTGATCGTTCATTTTTTCTTTTCCGTTTTCTTTTTCTTTTCCGTTTTCTTTTTCTTTTTCTTTCTCGATAGATCTTGCATTCATTTCAATTGAAAATCTGGTAGAAGCAGTGCTCGACTCAGCAAATGATCCTCCACCAAGTCCAATGTGCCTCCCTTTTTTGCTTTGAATAAACTAAGAAATGCATTTTTGTTGAATCACCTACGTGCGAAAAATAATATATAAGAAAATAAAACATTTGAATAATTTGAAATAGTAAAATAATTTAAAACATACATCTTCATCCGTTGTTGGACGTAATTCTTGAATTTCATCACTTTTGTAATATTCAGACAAGTTTCTCTATAAAATAAGTAATAAGCTATGAGTAGATCAATAAACTACTATTTATGAACATTATAAAATAAACTAAGACTTACAACGACTTCATTGTCAGTACCAGAAGAACGAATCAATACATTGATTCGTGATGCCTCAATGCCTTCGCTTTGCAGATTTTCTCTTATTGCACTGAAAGGAATTGACCCTGTTTTATGGTTTAGTATCTTCTTACTCCAGTTTGTTTTGTTTATTTTTGATTTTCTCTGCGAATTCATATATAATGTTAAACAACTTACAATATAAAATAGTAAATTATTGAAGTATGGATGTATAAAAAACAATACCTTAAATTCTTCTGTAGTCCATAATTCTTTCACACACTTTTCGAAAGTGAATCGATCAATGTATGGAGGAAGACTAGCATACATCCTTTCAGTTGATTCATCATCAACAAATGGGTCAAAGTATTTTTCCTTTATGTAGTTTCGATAACGCCTCCAAGTATTGTTGAGTTTAAATTTGATGTATTGATGAGCATTTGGGTAATCGTCTAAATCAAAATCAACCTATATAATAAAAATTGAAAAATTATTCGACTAAAAAAAAATCTAAATCAGAAAATAAATAAAAACATACCTCAATGTACTCGAATGCTTGTCGAAAGCTCTGAGATGTTTGTCTCGGCCAGTTCACATTCAATGAAAAAATTGTATGCATTTTTGCGACTCTATTGATCATAGCAATAAATTTCTTACGCAGATGTCCAGTTGGTTGCATGTGTGTTGGCTTCCATTCTATTTTATATTTTTCACCTTGTTTGGGGTGATCTTCCGGATGATCTAAGTTTCTACCTCTTCTGTTTGGTAGACTCAATTCTGAAATAAAAAATAATGAGTCAATAAATACACATAAATCAATCAATTATATAATATACACATCGATTATAATTAGTTAGTTACCATCATTATCTCTGAGGTCCGAGTCGGAGTCGGAATTAGATTCACCCATTGTTGTTGGTACTTGAGTAGTTGGAGTACTCGAACCTTGAGGAGTTGGAGTTGGAATTTGATTTGGAGTTGGAGTTGGAGTACTCGAATCTTGAGGAGTTGGAGTTGGAATTTGAGGAGTTGAAGTACTTGGAGTCGAAGTTGCAGTCGGAACATGAGTACTTGCAGAAGGTTCTTCATGGTCGATAGAACTTCGTGTGAGTCGTTGTTTTTTACTAATCAATGCTTTTTTGGGTGCCATTTATAATCTGTGAACACAACAAAATATTCAGCACTTAAAATCAATAAAAACAGAATAATAAATAAATTAAAAAATTACTCACAAATAATATATAAGCAATCCATAATTAGGCACTACAAATCTCGAGGTGGCCTTTTCAATACAACACTCCAATATAATTTTTTAGGATCATCCACATAGAAACATTGTTGTGCTTGTGCTGCCAAGATAAATGGTTCGTCTTGGTGTTTTAATCGTTTAGTGTTTATAGATATAATACCAAACGTATCAACTTGTATCCCATTTGTAGATTGGCCATCAAACCAATTGCAATGAAAGAGTGTTTCTACATGATTTGGTCCATATTGTAGTTCAACAACATAATTTAATCTTCCATAATAGTTTTGTTGATTCACTATTGGGTTTACATCTCTAACACTTAAATAACATGATGTCTCGGCCGACACTAAAATCCCATCATTTTGAGTCTTTAGTTTCACCGAACTCGACGTACAAAGAAACTTAATACCATTCATTCTATATCCTTTGAATTTTTTCATATCTATATTTGGACCACGTGAAAGTCACCAAATGCTAAATTTT
>LFYR01000692.1:839945-922658 GCA_001185155.1 Zostera marina | reverse complement strand
CATAGAAAACGGCGCAAAGGGGATGTGCCACTTTCCATTATCTTTTTTGTATGCATGAAGATTTCTGCGAATTCCTTGATGTTTAAGATCTTCTCTCGCTTTCCAATTATCCTTGGATTTGTTCACTACATTAAGCATCGTATTAACTATGTTATCACAGATATTTTTCTCGATGTGCATTATATCAATATTATGCCGAATCAAAAGTGATTTCCAATAGGGTAAAGAAAAGAATATACTTTTCTTCTTCCATCCTTCTACAAATGTAACTGGTGTACCGAAGTTTCCTTTTCCTAATGCTTTCTTTGGAAGTTCATTCAACTGAAATTTGATTATACTTCAACAAATCAATTTTTGAATATACTTTGAAAGTAAAACTATTATATTTTTGAAAGTATATAATTTTACCTCTTTTAGTATGTCCTCACCGGATCTAATTGGAGGTGCTGTATCCAATTCGATTTTATTATTGAACTTTGATTTTTCTTTTCTATATGGATGTGAAGGATCCAGAAAACGACGATGTCCCATAAAACATGTCTTTTGACTCCCTTTCAAATATAAACTACATGTATTGTTCAAACATACACCACATGCCACTTTTCCTTTTGTACTCCATCCAGATAAGTTTCCATATGCTGGATAGTCATTGATTGTCCATAGCAGAGCCGCTCGCATTATAAAAGTTTCTTTCTTCACTGAGTCATAAGTTTGAACACCATCATTCCATAATAACTTTAACTCGTCTATTAATGGTTCTAAATACACATCAATATCATTGCCTGGTTGTTCTGGACCTGGAATCACTAATGATAGAATCATATTTGATTGTTTCATGCACAACCATGGTGGCATGTTGTATGGGATAAGAACAACTGGCCATGTGCTATGTGATAATGTCATTGAACCATAGGGATTAAATCCATCTGATGCCAACCCTAGTCTAACATTTCGAGGTTCTATAGCAAATTCTGAATTGACACCATTTAACACTCTCCATTGTTCCGTATCTGCTGGATGACGAAGTACGCCATCTCTCAAACGATGATCTTCATGCCATGTCATATCAGTACACACCTAGTTTGAATAAATTAAAATATTTTAGAATGTGATTGATTGACGAGTATTTGACACATAAGAAATCAACAACGTGTACATACCTTACTACACATATACAATCTCTTAAGTATTGGAACCAAGGGGAAGTGTCTCAAAACTTTAATAGGAATGCGTTTCCCATTCGCTTTTCTTTCGACCTTCCATCTTGGCTCATTGCATCGTATACAAGTTTCTGAATTTTCAAATTCTTTTCGATAAAGAATGCAATTATTTGGACATGCATCGATCTTCACGTAGTTCAATCCAAGATCTCTAAGGTATGATTTTGCTCCATGCATTGTTTTAGGAATTGAAGTATCACCCGAAGGAATAACATCTCGTAAAAATTCCAACAACATCTCAAAGAATTTGTTAGAAACCCCATTCAAGCATTTTAGATGGTATAAATGGAGAATAACAGATAATTTGGTGTATTTTGTACAACCAGGATATAATTGTTCATTAGCATCTCTTAATCGGCGATTGAATTTTGGATCATCAATCGGAGTATTTATCGGATCATCAATCGGAGTATTTATCGGATCATTGATCGGAGTATCTATCAGAGCATTGATCGGAGTAGCTATCGGATCATTGATCGGAGAATCTATCGGATCAATGATCGGAGTAGCTATCGGATCATTGATCAGAGTGGTTGCAAGATCATTGATAGAAGCCATTATTGGATCATTGATCGGACCATCGATCGGAGTATTTGTGGGATCATTGTTCAAATTATCCGGATGATTGATTGGAGAAATAATTAGATCGTCTATGACAATATTAGTCATTCCTTCATCAATCAGATTAGCGACTGGATAATTAGTTGGATCAACCATTACTTCATTTAATAAAAGGGTCATCTCATTTTCTACTATCATAGGAGGTGCAGTAGAAACTGCTATTTCACGTCTCTTGCGTTTCAATGCTTTTTTATGTGCTCTCGAACCTGGAATTAATTCTCCATGCATATACCATGTCTTATACCTATATGCATTGTCAAAACTAAAGAGTATGACATGCTCACTAATGGTCTTACGATTATAGTATGACATGCTCACTTTGAACAAGGACATGGTAGTTTTAATCCAGGCTCCATCTTGTGGTTTGAATAGATTTCAGCAAAATCTAAAAAACTTTTCAATCCACTTTGAAATTTCATCGAGGTTGAACTTTCAAACAACCATGATTTGTCAAGCCCTTCTATTTGATCAGTCATTTTAGTCTATCTCCTAACATACAAATAAAAAGAAACCTCTTAAAAATCAATATTTAAATGAAAAAGGTATTAAAATAAGTATTCAAAAAACTTATACAAAAATACCATCATCATCATAAATGAAATCGCAAACTCGAATTAAACATACCATCATCATAAATTTAATGAAGAAGTTTGAGGCAGCTATATTAAATTCATAACATGATATAACAGAATTTTAGAAAACATGCATTTGAAATAGGGTTACCATGCAAGAAACAAAAAATAAATAAAGGAAGAAGAATATTAACGGAGTGTCCTGTTTTTGTTTTTTGTTTTTTTTACCCTATGACTATATCAGTAAATAGATGATGTAATGCATGTTTGAATGATAACATAATCAATTCAGAATAACATCAATCGTGATATTCATTCATAAAAATAGAAATAGAGAATTGGGTCAAATTAAAAAAAAATGAAGAGAAATTAAAATAGAAACAAATGAATAGATTTTGATGAAAATAGAAACAAAGAATTTTTTTAGGGATTTAACATATTTTTTAGGGATTAAACAAATCGTGGACAAACAAATGAACAAATCGTGGATTTAACAGATCTATTTTTGTATCAAACCAAACTAAAAGAAAATAAGAATAGAATACACATTACCGTGTAGGATGGGAGTGCCGGAGTGGAGATCGATTTGTGAAGTACAGGGATTTAGCAAATCACTGCCGAGATTAGGGATTTAACGTCGCCGCTGCCGGAAGAATTCGACGTGAGAAAGAAATATCTGTCGGAAAAAATATAATGGTTTTTTTCTTTAGAAATGAAGTATTTCACCCAAAAGTAAATGAAGCTATCACATGTTCTCAGAAATGAAGTATTTCACCCAAAAGTAAATGAAGCTATCACATGTTCTCAGAAATGAAGTATTTCACCCATCTTCAATCATGGGAATATGGGTTTGATATTTCATGGACCATTTGATTTAATTTGTTAATTGATCGGACCTATATATTCTGATTATAATCAATAGCTAGATGCATTTGAATTTCCATAGACCAAGAAGATATGGAATTGAATTGAAGAATATTCCTCAGGTAGATCGATATAAATATGCAGGCAAGAAATTAGGAATCCTCCACTAATTAGACCAACCACCAGGAATATTTGAATATAAATAACGGAATATAAATACTAGAGGTGATGAACTAGAGGTGATACTTAAATATAAATAATGGAATGGAATGGACTAGAGGTGATGAACTTACCTGGAAGATGCTTGATGGCGGACAGGAGTGAACAAGAAGTTGTTCGTCGGAAGAATGGAGTGATCGTCGGCGAACTGGAGGGATCGTCGCCGGACTGGAGGGATCGTCGCCGGACAGGAAGAATCGCGATTTGGAGAGTTTTAACTTCAAGAACGATTTGGGGAAATCGATTTGGAGTTTTGGGTGTTTGATTTGGGGAAAGTCGATTTGGGGTTTTGGGAGTTTGATTTGGGGAAATAACATTACTTTTGGGAAATTTATACTTTTGGTAAATAACATATACTTAATTTAACTAAATTTATACTTTTGGGAAATAACTATAAAATAACATTTAAAATCTTTTGGGAAATAACTTTAAAATGATTTAAAATGACTTAACTTAGTTTATACTTTTGGGGATATTACAATTTAACTTAGTTTAAAATTTAAAAGTTAATATTACAATTTATTAAAATCACTAGTTGTAATTAATTTTTAATAATTTTTAAAAAAATCCCTAGTTGTTAATTTTTTATTTTTTAGGATTTATAATTTAAAATAACTTTAATTTATAACTTCTTCTATTTTTTTTAATGTAAAATAAACTTGTTTTATAAGTTTTAAAATATTTAATTTATTAAATTGATTTTTTACTTTTTAGGATTTATAATTTAAAATAACTTTTATAATTGAAATTTTAACTTTAAAAATTAAAATACCTTCTTTAATTTAAATTTATTTTTTAACTTTAAAATTTAAAATATCTAAAATAACTTCAATTTATAATTTTTATAATTTAAATTTTTATAATTATCTAATTATAATCTAACTTTAAATTTTTTATAATTTATAATATCTAAAAAACTATAATCTAACTTCTTCTAACCCTAACTTCTAACTTCTAACTCTTATTTTTAACCTTAACTTCTAACTCTAACACTATCTAAATATGTATATAATTTTACTAATTCTAACTCTTATTTTTACTAATTTTTGTTAATTTTTATTATTTTCTATTAACCCTAACACTAACACTAACCTTAACCCTAACCCTAATTATTTACATTTACTCTAACCCTAACCCTAATTATTTACATTTACCCTAACCCTAATTATGAAAATTATTAAATAATTGCTATTTGTAACGGAATATCTGTTAAAAATAGTTAAAAAATCCGTTACAATATATAAGTCCTAGTATTTGTAACGGAAATAGCAAAGTTAACGGAAATTCCGTTACAAATTCCGTTAACTTTGATAATAAGTATTTGTAACGGAAATTCCGTTAACTTTGCTTCGTCCGAACTGCCTACTTTTTCTGGCCGAAGCGACAGAAGTGTCGGGAGAGCTTGTGATACTCCCCCCGAAATGTGACGACTTCTATCCAAATTGACAGAAGTGTCGGGAGAGCTTGTGATGCTCCCCCCGAAATGTGACGACTTCTATCCAAATTGACAGAAGTTTCGGGAGAGCTTGTGATGCTCCTCCCGAAATGTGACGACTTCTATCCAAATTGACAGAAGTGTCGGGAGAGCTTGTGATGCTCCCCCCGAAATGTGACGACTTCTATCCAGATTGACAGAAGTGTCGGGAGAGCTTGTGATGCTCCCCCCGAAATGTGACGACTTCTATCCAGATTGACAGAAGTGTCGGGAGAGCTTGTGATGCTCCCCCCGAAATGTGACGACTTCTATCCAAATTGACAGAAGTGTCGGGGGAGCTTGTGATACTCCCCCTCGAAGAACGTGCCTTTGCGACACACAAATTTTTTGGTATGAGTGTTTTTCGAAGTATGTGACTGTCGGCGAGCTATTTATTGTTTTTCCTTTGCTAATCTTTCATATAAATTACCCTTTAAATTGTAACTAAGGCCCGAAACTAGATTCACATGTCGTAATTTAGCCGCTCTGGACGTAAATTAGACTCTGCTAACCCTATCGCTAGCCACTCTGGGCGTAGACTTGGTCGTACGAAGCTCAGCCTACGGTTAAATTTGCGGATAATTTATACCTATAGATTAACGTAGAGATACTAAAGATAGAGCAGACGACGAATCAGAAATATTCGACACTCGAGGGTTGCCTTGCAATTTGGAACCCTAACGATGGAGAGAGCTTGTGATACTCCCTCCTGAGGTGTGACAACTTCTGGCTGAAGCGTCAGAAGTGTCGGGAGAGCTTGTGATACTCCCCCCTTGAATTTTGACGACTTCTGGCCGAAGCGACAGAAGTGTCGGGAAAGCTTGTGATGCTCCCCCTTGAAAACATGCACTTGGGGCAGTTTTGCTGTTATTTTACCCGGAGTCAGCGACTGGAGGCCATCAGTCGGCGACACCTATGGTCTGGGTAACTGCAGAGGGCATTTTGTTTTTTACCCCTGTGAGTCTGCGACTCCCTCTAGGAATCGGCGACTTCTAGCGTAACCGTTGGATCTTTTTGGGAGATCCTTGAGATATTTGGAGAATATACGGGAAATATATGCAAAATCTCCAAATAAGGAAATGTATGTCACAGTAATGCGAGATTGTGTTTGGAGTCGGCGACTCTTTTGTGGAGTCGGCGACAGTGGCATGATACGGGGGATTTGGAGATCACTTCCCGATCTCAAATTTTGTAATTTTAGGATTTTCTAGGGGGTTTTTGCAATTTTCCCAGGGGCTATAAATAGTGGAGAGTTCTTCCCAAAACCTCACAAAAATTTTCCCCTTCTCAATCGCCTAAAACCCTAGAATTTTTTGTCGCCGATTCCCGAGTTACATTTCTTGAATCGACGATTCCCACACAATGTCTTCCCCCGATTCCCACTACCTAAAAGAATCCGAAACGTCAGCCTTTGTTGCTGAGATGACCGCCGGTCTAGATGAGGTGCTGAACACCGTAGAGTCGTCGATTCCCTCTCTTGACAGAGGGGTTGAGTCGACGACTCCGGGAGTTCCACCTTCTGTTGTGGACATGAGTGCCTCTGTGCACGAACTCCTTGGCGTTTCGCCAGTGTCGGCGACTCCCCATGCGGAGTCGGCGACACAGTGCAGGGCCCTTGTAGTTGTGCCTGAGGGTTCTCTTGAGCTGGGAGAGATTCCCGGGTCCTCTGTGTCGGCAAATCCCATCGTGGAGTCGGCGACATAGACTGGGCCCATGAAGGGAAAATCTTTCAAGCGGAGAGGGCATGGCTCTAGTGCCACTGGGTCGGCGACTGCTGGCCGTGACTCACCGATCCTTCTCATTGGATCGGCGACTCGAGGGCCTGAGTCGGCGACTCCCATGGAGATTGATGACTCTTCAGCGCGCCACACCGCTCCGTTGGTCGTGAACGCGGAAGGTCACATTGTGTCGGGACTGAACTCGCACCGGGGGTCATCTGGGGGTGATGGCTCTCTTAGGCGTAAGAGACGACGCACCACTGGCAAGGGCAAAGTTCATGTGCCCGAACAAGATGAGGGGGTCCCCCCGCCTCTTAACGTGAATTTTGAAGAGGCGTTGCGTGTAGACCGTGGTGCTTCCAACCCACGTCGTAGAGCGAGCCGGCGCTCTATTGAAAGAACTCCGCCACCTCCCGTGGACTTGGATTCCAATTGAGATCCGGACCTCGATTTGGATACGTACATTGGAGCTTTGAACCCATCTGGGTTCGCTCACTGTGAAGCTGCCGTGAATGGCGAACCAAGGTTGCTCCCAATAGCCCGCTCCGGGGACGGCGAATTTGAGCAAGTAATGACTCATGCAACCTTGGATGGATCTGATGGACTGAACCCCCTCTCCAACCTTAACGCGAGCGACGCTCGAGGCTTGTTATCGGGGATTCAAATCTTTGGGCATTTGCGATTCTAGATATCGCGTTACCAGCCTGCGAATCTCCCACCACCGGGATTCCAAGCTATCCCATGGGTATACTTCAAGCATTTCTCGGAACTACCAATTTCTGAGATAATCAGTGAAGTATTGCTTACTTTTGAAGTGTCCCTGTCGCAGCTCCCGGCGGGATTCTTCGTGATCCTACGGGGATTTTTGAATGTTTGTTGGGGCCTGAGGATTACTGCGACTGCCAGCTTGTTCCTTCATTACTACAAGCTGACGAAAGAAAAATCGGGATTTGGTCGCGTCGGATTTACGCGATGCCACTTTGATAAGAATATCGTCGATGAACTGCCGACGAACTTTGGATGCAACTGGAAGAAGGAATTCTTCTTCATTACTTCTGAGTTTCTTCCCGGGAGTCGGGAAGCGTGGAATGATCCCCAACGAGTGCATATGAATGCTTCGATTGGGTTGACTACGAGGGATATCGAAGCCTCTGATCGGATAGCACGGGCCCTGACTGACTACTCCGTGCCGCGCGGTGTTCCCTTTGTCTTTTGCCAAAGGGAAGACTTCACTTTTGAGGACGTGGAAGAAGCTCAGCAACCACCAACAGAGAGGGAGCTGGAGGGCGGAAAAAAGCGATCGCTTTTATACTTTGACGCCGCTCCTCTCTACATGTGCAAGCGGTTCCGAGAGGGCAAGCTCATTCGATTAAGGAAGAAGGGCAAGCGTGCTGAACCTCGTCGGACTTTCGAGAAGGGATCAAGTTCTCGCTCTGCGCAGGCACCCCCTACTGGTTACGTGCCCTATACTTCTGGTGTGTCGCTTTCTGATTTCAATGCTGATCCTGAAACTAGGAGGGAAGCGATGTCACTCCTGATGGACCAGTCTAGGAAGTGGTGTCGGAGCGAGTTACTCAAACATATGACTGCCGCTTGCTACATGGCACATGCGTGCTATCATGCCGACTCCATTCAAGATGTCGAGAAGATTCAAGAAAGATATAATCAACTTGACACAAAGTTCAAGGAGAGCGAAAAAGCCCTGGACAAGCTGAAGGATGTGAAGTCCCGGATGGAGAACCTGCTCGACAATATTCTGCCGAAGAAGGACAAGACGATCGAGTCCAAGCAGAAAGAGATAGACGAATATGTTGCGAAGATATTGGGACTTCGCAAGGACCTGAAAACCACCACTGCTGACCGTAAAAGAGGTTGAAGGTTTGAAAAGTCAGCTAGCTGGTGAGATTGGGCACATAGTCTCACTTGAGGCTACCATAGCAGATTTGAGAAAGCAAGTCGCCCAATACCAAGGAGAGAACACTGAGCTGAAGGGTGAGCTAGCTAGCGCGGAAGAGGAGATCTTGGCGCTTAAGAAGGACAAATCTGCACTCTCCGGGAAAGCTGAAGGATTGGAGTTGGACGTGCGATACCAATCCGACTACCCCTGACTTCTTTGGTCCCTCCGTGTTTTCCGCTCTTCCCCCTGACTACATTACGGATATAATGGCATGGGTAGAGCAGCATCCTAAGGAACTTGAGAAGAACAAGGATGCTCTGGACAAGATGAAGGACGAAGCCGCTCAAGAATAGCAACTTATTAGTCCTTAGACTTATTTTGTAATCTGTTATCATTTTTGTAATCTTTTTGAACTTAATGAATCGTTTTTACTTTCTCTTTATTAATTGTTTATTTACTTTACTCTTTTGAATTGTAACTAAGACCCGAAACTAGATTTGCGAGTCGTAATTTAGCCGCTCTGGACGTAAATTAGACTAACCCTATCGCTAGCCACTCTGGGCGTAGACTTGGTCGTACGAATCGTAGCTCAGTCTACGGTTAAATTCGCGAAAATAAATTAAACTTCACAACTAATAAAAACTCGCAATATCGATTAAACTAATAAGTTGAAAACAAAAAATATCGGAGAAGATAACAAGAAATATCGTAATGTTGGTATAAACCTTAAGACTCTAGAATTGTACTCTAGGTTCCTTACTATGTAGTTCAACTCCGGCCGAAGCGACGGAGCAACTTTTGACCCATATCAAGGTCGTAACGATGAGATGGGGTGAAATCGTTAAAAACGATTACTAATCTATTAAGGCCGTAGCGATATGATAGATTCTGGTATGTGTGGTGGGTACTTAGAACCTCTTTTGGTTGGGTTCACTTGTACCTATCAACTACCTAGGACTCTGCTTTTAGACCTTAATGCGTGGTTGAACTCTGGCCGTGGCGACAGAGCAACTTTTTGGACCCATATCTAGGCTGAAGTGACCAGATTGGGTTGAATCGTAATGTATTAAAAACGATTTTAATCTATTAAGGCAAAAACGACAAAATAGATTCATAGTGTGGGGTGCTAGCTAGAGTCGTAGGTAGATGATAAATCTAAATTTTATTAAGAATGTAAATTACAACAGTAAAATTTGCAATTTTAAACTAACATATAGACTAAGAGGCTCTAACGTGCTCAATACTAAGCGCGATGTTGCTGTACGTTGTCCGTGTGGCAGATGCAAGGACTTTTTGGTGACAGCTTATTTCTATTCCTCTTAGTTATGCTAGCCTTCCTGTGGGTCTACCACCAAATAGCATATGGATGGTTTTCCGTGGGTGGTCCTCGCTATTGTCGCTGTCTGGTGAAGGAGAGCGTGGGCGCTTCCCTTTCGTATCAGACTTGCAATCGTTTCGACCTCGGGATCCTTTGACCAGGTTGTCAAGTTCGCCGTTCGAAATTAATTGCTCGACATAAAGCGAGAATTCCCTGCAATAGCCTGTCAGATGACCGTGGTCCTTGTGGAATTTACAGAATCTTCCACTTTTCTGACGGCGATCCTTGGTTGCAGGGTCCATAGAGTGAGGAGCGGGCAGATCCGCTCTGTTCTTCAGTTTTTCAAACAGCTCGCCTTTGCTGATTGTTAGTGGAGTCCGATCCTTCCATGGTTGAGATGGACCCCTTGGCGACTGTTTGGTGGATGTTTGATACACCTTGTTATCGCGTTTAGGCTTCCATTCCCTTCTGAAGGAATCAGCCGCATCGCTAGTGTATCTGTTCGAGGAGTCATTGTAGCTCTTTTTCTCGAACCTTTGTTTTTTGAAGCTAGTGTTCTCAAGTTCCACTAGCTTGTTTTCATTCTGCTCTTCCACCTCAATGAATGATTGAGCTCGTTGGAAGAGATCAGGTAAGGTCTCCACTTTATGGAGCGTAAGATTCAGGGCCAGAGGGGAGTAGGGTACTAGCCCATATGTGTACCCCGCAATGGCCAGACTTGGGATTAAGTCGCTCACTTCTGTCATCATTGAAGTGAACTTAATCGTGTAATCCCTTAGAGACAGTTTGTCCTGTCGTAGCGCCAGCAGTGCATTGGCGCTGTGTTTGATCCTAATCATCCCCACATGTTGGGCGATGAATTTGGACGCGAGGTCTGCAAAGCTGGAGACTGATCCAGCTGGCAGACCGGAAAACCACCGATAGGCATTGCCCTTAAGAGTGCCGGGGAATGCTCGACACAACAGTGTGTTGTCAGTGGTTTGCGGTTCCAGAACGCTGAGGTAGAGGTTGATGTGATCTTTTGGATCACCCGAACCATCGTACGACTCTATTTTGGGCACCCGCCAGGTTGGTGGAAAGGCCACCTTCAAAAGGTCCTCTTGGAAAGGAGCGCTTTTGACTTTTAAGAACTCGATCGGATTGCTGATGACTAGAGTGTCGGCCAGCTTCCGACGGAGGTCCTCTAAGAATCGTGTTGTAAGAGTCCTCTCAGTGCGACTCTTACTGGGTCCAGCTCTTGATTTTTCTGGTTCTGGACCTTTTTTTTCTCCGTAGTCGGAGAATTGTGAGAAGCTGATTCACACGCTCTCTTGCGGGTGATGGTTCTCTGACTCCTTGCTTTCTCAAGGTTGCTAACTCTTCTTTCAATGTTATCCATGAAGTTAACCAACCTTGCTTCTAGAGCAGGAGAGATGGATGTCCGAGGGGGCAGATCAGTTTGAGCATCCTCGAACCTCTCAACTTGTATGTTTGGCTGAGGATGCTCAGTGTGTGCCCCATCGGGTACCACTGAGGATTTACCTTTGTTTCTCATATGGTAATCGTGCTTTTGTCTTTCATATGTCATAGATAACAAAAGCGAATTCCAACCGGAGCGCAGGTATTGATTGAGCTAACTCGAAAGAAACCAAGTGGAGTCGGCGACTCAGCAGGTTGATTCGGCGACTGGCCTTAAGTTTTTTGACTTTCGAGCTGAGTCGAGGTTCGAGAAAAAACCAAGTGGAGTCGACGATTCACAAAGTGTAGTCGGCGATTCACAAGATGGAATCGGCGACACACGATGGTGGAATCGGGGATTGCTTTAGGTAGATTTTCCTTCGAGTCTGGCTGTGGAAAGCACTCTTAGCTAGCAGAATAACCCGCAATCGGAGACTCACTGGGTGGAGTCGGCGATTTCCTGTGTGAATCGGAGATTCCTTGACACAAAGTCAGCGACTCACCCTAAGGGAATCGAGCTGAACTTTGCGAAGAAAATTTCGCGATTACGACGGGATATCGTAGTTCGATAGTCCACAGACGGCGTCAGCTGATGAAGCACGAAATCTGCTACCAGTAGGCTCGTGGGGTTGCGAGGAGGGCCGGAGGCTTTGGAGTCCACGACGCACGATCTACGTCAATGTACCTGCAGAAGGTGAGGGGAATCGGCGACTCGCTTGGGAGTAGGCGATTCGGACTCCTTGTATTGCTCTGGTTGGTGTGTGTCAAGTGGGAATGACCTGAGAGTAGAGGACCCCCAAGGACCCCTTTTATAGGGTCCTGGGGGACGTTTCCTCATTCATTAGCATGGGCCCCACCCCATTAAGGTATCCTATTGAAGGGTGCCTTAATGACAGGGGCCCACTTAAGTAATGGCTGGAAGTCGGCGATTTAGGTATGGGAGTCGCCGATTCAGAGGTTCTGTCGCCGACTCCCCATGAGCCAAGTTGGCAGTCTACCAGAATTGACCACGAGGCCTAGAGTCGGCGACTTGGTAGTCCCAGTCGGCGACTCCCAGGTGTTGCCCTGAGTACTTGACGTAGACACTTCCTCCGAATTCGTGGAACTCTCCGGGGGTCCGGCATAAAACGACGGAACCTTAGTCCTTGTTGAAGGGCGTTGCTGGGAGTGACTGACGTAATCAGGCATGTCTCACCAATATCGATTTGTAGAACCTTTGATAAAAGAAAGAGATGTTGTGTATAAAAGAAAGAGATGGTGCAATCATCGTCGGTCCGGTAAGAAATCTCACTGCCATTGCGAAAGTTGCAATGGAAATTCCACAGAATATGATCTGCATGTGCAATGCCATGAACAGACCCAAGCTGAACATCACCATGCCAAGACTTGTGTCGGATAATATGGTGATGGAACGAGCGGTGATTGCAGGCATCAATATTCCCCACCTGTATTTTTTTTCTACTTTACCTCGTATACATCAAACCAATACTGGTCGGACTGGTCGTTGGTGTCGTCGTCATTTATAGAAATTCAAAATCCAGGCTGTGGTTTGCCTCATCAAAGCAAAGCCCGATCGGTCACCGCCCGAACGCAACTGCAGAGGTTAAGATGCCTAATCTCGGTACACACGAAGACGACTAGTTTGGTGAGTCGTTTGGGACATCCATGTGCCAAAGCGAGCAATGAACGGACGGTGAGGCTGAGACTCTTGCTGATGTCTAATTTTTGTAGTTTGTCGCAATTAGCTAGGGGCCACCTGTAATATCCTCTTACGACAAGAGAGATGTTAATAATATCGATCTGAACATTTACACATTCAGGTGAAAAAAAACAAAATGTTGTATTTTCCCTAATGTCGAGAATCAACATAATAATGTGTCAATAAAATAAAAGTTAAAATATATGAACAAAGTCTAGAACACCATCATTCACTAATAAGACTCTAGAACATTGTTATTAATAATAAACATACACCAACGGAGTTCATAATATTTATCGGGATAAAGCACCACTAACTCATGATATATACTAACTATGTTCCACCCTTCTATATCCATGCAACGTGGCTTCATCAACGTCCTCATCCTATAAATTTTTAACACGACACAACATAGAAAAGAAAAATAGGTGAGTCTAACTGACTCGGTATGAAAATCTGTACCTATGGTTTCATATAAATAGTAATATAATAGTATTCATTCTCATCACATACAAACAACTATAAAAGTATCAATAACTAGAATCAAACAAACTATTTAACAACTATTTGTAGTCTAATTCTTATCATATTGTTTATCTCATCATGAGATTTATATCATGTGATCATGTCATGTCATGTTTCTCATATCATTCTATAGACATTCATAATATTATTCAACATTGTCATCCTTCGGATTTAACATCAATTAATAAAAGCATAATTTTACCGATGAAAACAAAAAAAATTATAAAGACCGAGAAACTCATACTCATGACTCCCTAATCCCTCAGTCAATATAAAAAATAATAATCCACTTCCCCTTCTCAAAACAGTACAAAATTACTATATTTTAGATTTAAATCATCACATACTAATACTTCCGACAACTCTGGAATACTTAAAAAACGAATCAAAATATAAAATCAAATCAAAATAAATGACAATACTTAGAAAACAAACACAATCATTTTCAATCACGAAAATAAGATAATAATACTAAGGAATCTCCGAAGAATTAGTTTTGAAATCAATCACAAAAATACCTAAAACTCCCGATAACTCTGGAATACTTAAAAAAACGAATCAAAATATAAAATCAAATCAAAATAAATGGCAATACTCAGAAAACAAACGCAATCATTTTCAATCACGAAAATAAAATAAAAATACTACGGAATCTTCGAAGAATTAGTTATGAAATCAATCACAAAAATACCTAAAATCTTTAAAATCACACTAACCCACCTTCAAATCTCTGACCATACCTAATTCTAGTCATATTATTTATCTCATCATGAGATTCATATCATTTTATGTCATGTCGTGTTTCTCATTACATTCTATAGACATTCATAATATTATTCAACATTATTATCCTTCAGACTTAACATCAATTAATAAAAATAGAATTTTACCGATGAAATAAAAAAAAATTATAAAAACCGAGAAACTCATACTCATGACTCCCTAATCCCTCAGTCAATATATAAAAAAAACCACTTCCCCTTCTCAAAACAGTACAAACTTACTATATTTTAGATTTAAATCATCACATATTAATACTCCCGACAACTCTGGAATACTTAAAAAAACGAATCAAAATAAATGGCAATACTCAGAAGAAGAAACGTAATTATTTTCGATCACGAAAATAAGATAATAATACTACGGAATCTCCGAAAAATTAGTTTTGAAATCAATCAAAAAAATACCTAAAACCTTTAAAATCATGACACTAATACCCACCTTCAAATCTCTGAAAAATTGATAAACTTAGATTAAATCCAGCAAGTTTATTTCGACATAAAATGCAACACAAAAACAAGCAAAAAGAACATATTATCATATTTGTAGGAATGACCATACTCTAATCAACCTATCAATCTCATCTTCAATGGATATCTATGTATCACTTGTTAAACTGTTTCATGTAACACATAAATTAATTAAGATATGATTTCTCTCTTTTTCCTTCTTTTCTCTTCTTTTCCTTCTCACCTGTTCCTCTCCTCCTAAACATTTACACCTTCCCCTTATATAATAATTTAATTAGGGCTCATGTCCCTACATCTTGACTTAATGGCTTAATTGGCCTTAGCACATATTTAGCCCAACAAAACTTTTTTTTTATTACTTATAAATTTTAATTTCATAAGGGTTTTTACACCACCACCTCGACGCCGTTGTCTTCCAGCTGAGGCTTAGTTTTCCAGAAACTAAGCACTTTCAGGTGTATGTAACTCTGGTAGATCGTAATCAACAAATGGTTCATGTGATTCTTGCACCTTGATCAATCATTCAATAAAATAAAATAATTAACATTCTATAAGAAAATTATATAAAGTACAGATTACCATGATAGAGAGAGATGCATGGTGGCTGATGTAACTGAGATGGAGAAGCCGGTAGTAATCCAGAATACTGTCAAGAAAGAACCAAGTAAAGCCGTCGTCTTCCAATTCTCACCCAAAAAGTCCAAGATTCAGACGAAAAATATGACACCTCAAAACTAAAGAAGCATTGGAAGTCCACATGAACATATGAAGATCAGCTTCACCGCATTTGTTAAATTGGATGGTCTCTGTGTTCCATTTGTTAAATCAGAAATCAGATCAAATGATGTGGAATGGAAAACCACGTGATAGTATTATTTTTAATGTAAAATACACCCGTCTCTGCAGTTCTGTCCTCCGATCACATGGGGAAAAAAAATTATATGAAATCATTAAAATGGGTCACGTAAGCTCCGGCCAGCATTTCGCCGAGCATAACCTGGGTATCGGTTGTAAGATGCAAATTGTCGGGTTTGAGTGGAACAGATTTGGCATCTACGCAAAAGACATTAGGCAGATTTATACTCAACTGAGCCTCTCTGATTAGATTGATCAGATCTTCCTCCAGTCCCGACGCTAGAGCCACCTGAATGAACGGCAGGCAGGTTGACACAAGTCTGAGATCAACTTCTCCATCTTGGCTTTGTACACGTCTGCATGGATCTTCCTGTCGGTGTCACTCTCCCCTTGGTACCATAGCACGCCCTTGGTAACTTATCCCGGTTTTGAACACAGAAAAATTAATTAATTTAATTCTCTTATTTTGATTAAAGAATCATGGCAATGCTAAAGCCAAAAATAAGTCAATCGCATTCATTTTAACAGTTGGAAAATTGAAAACAAATAAAAAAAACCTACAAAAGAAATGAATAATTTAACTTATTATTTCCCATACTTTTTAACTTTGTAGTAAAAATCACTATGATTTAAGTGGAAATCTTAACTAGGCTTGTTTTCTAATTACTGAAGAACTTCATGCAGATGGGAGGGAGGATCAATTTTTGCAAGAGCAAGTAAGGAAGAAGGTAAAGTTCAGAGACCATCTCCGGCCACATATCAAACCTGAAGCAACTGTAGGTATCATCAAACCAGCATTTTCCTTGTTAACATAATTCCAGGTGAAAACCACTAAGCTCCCAATACACATATCAATGGTGAAGCTTGCGTCTACTAAAATTGGCACGGCCATGACCATCGGTAGTGGTATCTAGGGTGTCAAACGAGCCGAGCCGAGCTTTGGCTTATAAAGCCGGGCTCGGGCTCGGTTCGTTAAGATATCATCTGAGCTCAAGCTAGGCTCGTCAGAGATTTTTCAGGCTCGGGCTCGGGTTCGCGAGCCCAGGCTCGAGAATTAAAAGAAATTTTTATTTGGAGACATGAGGATCGAACCCGGAACCTCTCACATGCTTGACAAACATTTTATCATCTATGCTACACCTTCATTCTTTCTAAATTTAATATTTTTTTAGTTTTTTATACTTCCTGAGCTCGAATTAAAAAAAAAATTTATTTGGAGACATGAGGGATCGAACCCATGACCTCTCAAATACTAAACAAACCTTTTAAAAACTATGCTACATCTAGGGTGTCAAATAAAGCCCGGCTCGGGCTCGGCTCAAGCTCGTTTAGCTTAACGAGCCAAGCCCGAGCTTGAACATGCCAAGCTCGGCTCGGCTCGTTAAGCTCGTGAGGGCTCGTTTGTAAGTATGAATAATTAAAAAAAATATTAAATTTATAGAGAATAGAGGTGTAGCATAGTTGATAAAATGTTTGTTTAGTATTTGAGAGATCATTGGTTCAATCCCTCATGTCTCCAAATAATTATTTCTTTTAATTCGAGCTCAGGAAGTATAAAAAACTAAAAAAATATTAAATTTAGAGAGAATGGAGGTGTAGCACAGATGGTAAAACGTTTGTCAACCATGTGAAAGATCTCGGGTTCGATCCTCCATGTCTCCAAGTAAAAAATTCTTTTAATTCTCGAGCCCAGGCTCTCGAGCCCGAGCCCGGCTCTATAAGCAAAAGCTCGGCTCGGCTCGTTTGACACCCTAGCTACATCTCTATTTTCTATAAATTTAATATTTTTTTAATTTTTCATACTTACAAACGAGCCCTCACGAGCTTAACAAGTCGGCTCGTTGGGCTCGCGAGCCAGAGCCTAAACGAGTCGAGCCCGCCGAGCCGGTGAGTGGCCGGGGTTAGCAGATTGTGGGATTATAAATGCTGGCGGCCAGGCCGCCGGTATTAGGTGTCTTGACGACAGGCCACCGGTATATCATCGCCAGAGGTGATGTCGCCAGCTATGTAATATCCTAGCGGTCAAGCCACCGGGAATAAATTTTGGAATCTGATTAAAAAGTAAATGAGACCGAAGCCGCTGGTACGGAATTTTTTTGAATAATCTGCCGGTGGCCTGGCCGCCGATATGATATATTTGCAAAAAAAGTTCTGGCGGTCAAGTCGCTAATATGAATTTCGCGACAGAAAAAAAATTACCCCAGGAAAGATTGTTGGCGGCCTAGCCCCCAGGAATTTTTTTAAAAAAATAATAATAATTTATTTAATTAATTAATTAATTAAATAATATTTAATTAATTAAATAAATAAATAATTTTATTTTAATAATTTAGTTTATTTAAATTATTATGAAATATTTTTTTTATAGAAATTGTATGAAATGAAAATGAAATTGAAATGAAAATTTTAATAAAATATTCGAAAATTAAAATACGACAAAACGAAATTCGAGGTTTTTAAAAACAGTCGTTAATTACTATCCTATTTTCTATTTGTCGCTCGTCATTATTGTTCTTCTTTTTCTTTTTAGACGCGAACGTCTTTCGTAACTGCGATGTTGAAATAATTAATAATCGGTCTTCCTCCGTGACCTTGTTAAATCTGCTTCTGTTGGCATTATTTGTTGAGTAGGTGGAGTTTGCTGCAGTACTGGCGGTGCTCTTAAAGTCGACGCTCCATAAGAATTAATAATGTTGAACCCGGCCGCCATTTCTTTCGGTTGCACCGTAGTGTAGTCGTTGAATATTGGGGGAAATTCCGGTAAGCGCAAGTTAGAATTCTGAGCAAGAAGTGTGCTGTTGTATTGTTGGAAAAACGTCATTTGACGAGCCATTGCCTTCTCGACTACGTCGTTAACCTTATCATCAACCTTATCATTAACCTTATACGGTACCCTTTCAGTGAGGTACCTGGTGCGGACACCACATCCCACCGTCCAATCACCCCGTTGATCCTCCACCGTTCGTACCGGGATCCTCTACCGGTCTAGAATCGCCGCAATCCTTCACTGCGGAATCTGTGAACTCACGAGTTCCGGAACCACGATTTCCAGAAAGGCGAGTTCCGGACTTCGTTGTTCCGGAACCATAATTTCTGGAATGGCGAGTTCTGGACTCGCGAGTTCCGGAATGGGGAGTTCTGGACTCGCGATTCGCAAGTTCGCGGAATCCGGAAGTCGTACTTCCACAACACTGAGGATCACAGATGGGAACGACCGACGGTTACGTTAGTTCTCGTAGGATTTTAATCGGACGGCCGGTGAGGGACGTGTCGCATGGTGGGAGGTGTCGTCTGTGATACTCAGTGTATATATATAAAACATCGAAAAAAATGAAATTAATAAATAAAAAAATAAAAGTTTTAGATTAAATACTTACGTCATCTTCGGTCATAGACGTTTTTCCTATATCGTTCGAAGTAGTGCCTACATTCATATGATGTCATGTCTTCTTGCTCAATGAGAAATCAGTTGTTCCTAATAGTCGAGTTTTCTTTGAGCTTCTACTGTTATGTTCGATTATAACAAACTCGATCAGAGCCTAATTAAAAAAAATAAACGATTATTTAAAATAATTAAAATTTATTTAATTAATTATATTGAAAAAAATAGGAAATACCATGTCCGACATATTTTCTTGTTCAATCATTCTTCTTGTTTATTCAGTTTCTATCTATTCTAATGCTTTATCCTAAAAAAAATCAAAGTAGTTAAAAAAATAGTAATTAACGCTAATTAATTAAAAAGATCACGTACCACTCGTTTGTCTTTTGGATAAGCTACTGATGGGGGTGAAACCCGACCAGTACTCCAAGACGCGCTAGCAAGCGTCAAGCGGGGAACTTCGCGGGAAATCGGACCGGAACTCAAGTGCGCAGAGCTCTGCTTCGCTAGGACTTCTTACACTCCAAATGACCTGCCTTCAATGAGTGGGGCGTGCCTCCTATTTATAGGGATTCTTATGGGGGTAATCTGGTCATTTGGGCAGTAACCGCCTAACTGCTTAACTGATCAGATCGGGGTCCAAGGTCGACTTTCCAGAGATCGACTTTCTTGGGATCCGACTTTCCTGGGGATCGACTTTGTTCAGAAGTCGATCCCAGGGAAGTCGATCCTTGGGAAAGTCGATCTTCCTAGGATTCGACTTGGGACCTCCCCAACCCTAGAATAGGTACCTCAACTCATCTTAGGCTATCCGGACTTCTAGTTGCTGGTAAGTTGTGACCAGGTTCGGGATACTGTATCACCAGTACTCCCCCCTCCTCTGCGTATTAGATATCTTGGGATACGTCTTTTAGTACTATGGTCTGTGTGTTGGACCATGTACTATCAGTATTCCCCCTTCTTTGCGTGCTGGAGTACGTGTGGGCTATTGGTGATGTCCTGGGATGCGAGATCCTCTCTCACCAGTTCTCCCCCCCTTACTACGCCCGCGAGGTTATACCTATGCTTCCACGGAAGTTTTGACACATGCTTTTGCTAACTATTGTCTGGTTTGTCCTAGCCGAAGCATACTCCTTGCGCAGCTTGCCTAGCCCGATTTCCGAGCGGAACCCTGCTTGCCCACCTTGATGCCTTGCTGAGCGGCCTCTGAGCAATGTTCGAGTACCTCTCCCCTTCCCTGTGGCTAGGGTTGAGACTTGTCCCTTCTACCTATTTTGTTTTATAGGTGAAGTTCTCTTTTGAGCTCTTGCCCCCTCCTTCTGCCCGTTGTTTCTGCGGTTGAGGTTGAGCGTACTTCCTCGTCTACCTATGTACTTCCATAGGTAAGGTTTTTTTTTTTGAACACTTGCCCCCTCCTTTTGCTCGCTGCTTCCGCGGCTGAGGTTGAGTGTGGCTCCTTGTCTACCTATGTTCTTCCATAGGTGAGGTTTATTTTTTAAACACTTGCCCCCTCCTTTTGCTCGCTGCTTCTGCGGCTAAGGTTGAGTGTGGCCCCTCGTCTACCTATGTTCTTCCATAGGTTAGGTCCATTTTTGAACACTTGTCCGCTCCTTTTGCTCGCTGCTTCCACGGCTAAGGTTGAGTGTAGCCCCTCGTCTACCTATGTTCTTCCATAGGTGAGGTCCATTTTTGAACACTTGCCCCCTCCTTTTGCTCGCTGCTTCTGCGGCTGAGGTTGAGTGTGGCCCCTCGTCTACCTATGTTCTTCTATAGGTGAGGTCCATTTTTGAGTACGTCTCTCGTCTACCTACGTTCTTCCATAGGTGAGGTTTACTCTTAAGTACGTCCCTCGTCTACCTACATTCTTTCGTAGGTGAGGTTTACTCTTGGACGCTTACCCCTCTGTTTACGTTCTTTTGTAGAAGGGGTGCGTATTTTGCCGATGTGTCCCCCGTATACCTACGTTCTTCCGTAGGTGAGGTTCACTTTTGAGTACGTCCCTCGTCTACCTACTTTTTTCCGTAGGTGAGGTTTACTCTTGAACACTTACCCCTCTGTCTGCGTTCTTTTGTAGAAGGGGCGCGTGTTTTGCGGATGTGTCCCCCGTCTACCTACGTTCTTCCGTAGGTGAGGTTCACTTTTGAGTACGTCCCTCGTCTACCTACGTTCTTCCGTAGGTGAGGTTAATCTTGGACGCTTCCCTTTTGGCCTACGTTCTTTGCAGGTGGGTATGCGCTGTGTTCCCCGTCTACCTATGTTCTTCCCTGTCTACCTACCACCAAGACTTTCTTCGCCCACGTTCTTCCATAGGTAGAGTAAATTTGGCGTCCTACTTTGTTACTGCGTCCAGTAATTGTAAGAGTTCAAATATCTTAGAGTGGTCCAGTTCATTCTGCTGTCGTACCGCCATCTATGCTATTTTTTTGGGTGGTCTTCCACGATATTTTAGGAGTATTTTGCTTACACCCCCTGCCTTGGTGACTTTTTAAGGTCTCAGAAATGTTTTTCCTACACCCCTCCTGCGTTGGCGAACTTCCGCAATTCCAACTTGTCAGAGTTCTTTTTTCTACACCCCCTTGTGTGGGAAGAAAAAGTCGATCCCCGGTAGTGTTGATCGACTTTTGTGCAAATGTCGATCTGAATGTTGCCCATCGGCTTTTGTAGAAAAGTCGATCACTTTGGTCCTTGTGTTGATTCCTGGTGTTTTGGCCAAAAAATCGAGTCTTTGTGCTGATCTTGAAAGGGTTGTTCTTCTTGATCATTTTTACTCTTTTTTGTCCTTTTGTGCGGACCTGGGGTCTATAAATAGAGCCTTTAGGTCCTCCCTATCCTTCATCCATGGCTCTTCTTGTGAGTCTCTTTGCTGATTTCATTCAGGGAGAGATTGAGGAGCTGGATCGAATTTTGAATATTTTGGATCCTCTGTCTTCGGCCTTGGATCTTCCTGCTCTGCACCAAATTATTGTTGAGCGGCAGAGTGTTGACGTTGCGGTCAGGGAATCAATATTTGAGGAATGGTCCGTTGGCGATCTTCCGCCTGCTGTTTCCCTTGCTGTCCCTCCTCGTGGTCGACGTCGGAGGCATCCCTGCTGCGGTGCTTCCCCGCTGGGTCAGGTTCCTCGCCGCTTGCGTCGCCGTATCAATTTTAACTAGGGATTTGTAATATTTTCATTCTTTTTACTTGTAATTCTGGATAAAGATATTTTACCCTTTTTCTCATTTGTTATACACCTTTACTTTGGAGTACGTCGGTGTAGTTTGTGATGATCGACTTTTTTGGAATGTCGATTTCTAAAGTCGATGTTTCCTTTTAGTCGATGCCATCCTTTTCTGAAGATGTCGAAGTTTGTACAGAAAGTCGATCCCATCTCTCCCTAGAGATGTCGATGTCGTACAAAAGTCGATCTCATCTTTTTCTAAGGATGTCGATGTCGTGTGATGGTTGACTCTTTCCTTCTCTTAGGATGTTGACGATCATACTAAAAGTCGATCTCATCTCTCCCTGAAGATGTCGATGTCGTATGAAGGTCGATCTTATCCTTTTCTGTGGATGTCGATGTCAACTGTGACTATTGTCGACGTCTATCTCCCTATGAGGATGTCGATCTAAATATTGGTGGAATGTCGAGCCTGTCCTTCTCTTTTGAAGGGTTCGAATTCCAAGGTAAATGTCGACGTCTATCCCCCTCTGAGGATGTCGATCTAAATATTTGTGGAATGTTGATCCTGTCCTTCTCTTTTGAAGGGTTCGAATTTCAAGGTAAATGTCGACGTCTATCCCCCTCTGAGGATGTCGATCTAAATATTTGTGGAATGTCGATCCTGTCCTTCTCTTGTGAAGGGTTTGAATTTCGAGGTAAATGTCGACGTCTATCCCCCTTTGAGGATGTCAATCTAAGTATTTGTGGAATGTAAATCCTGTCCTTTTATTGTGAAGGGTTTCGATTCCAAGGTAAATGTCGACGTCTATTCTCCTCTGAGGATGTCGATCTGAATGTTTGTGGAATGTCGATCCTGTCCTTCTCTTTTGAAGGGTTCGACTTCTAAGGTAAATGTCGACGTCTATCCCCCTCTGAGGATGCCGATCTGAATGTTTGTGCAATGTCGATCTTGTCCTTCTCTTTTGAAGGGTTCGAATTTCAAGGTAAATGTCGATGCTCTTGTTATGAAATGTCGATGCCATTTGGTCGGATTTTAGGTTTTTCGCGGACTCGGACGTCTTGGGCCTACCGGGCCCGTGGGCTTTTCGGCCCACAGGGTGAACAGTGCCTGCGACGGTTCGTCTTCGACTTTCCCCTATAAATAGCAGAGGGGGTCATTCGCTTCTCACCTATTTCCTTCGCTCTGAGGCATCGACTTTCTTGCTTCGACTTTCCAGTTTCTCCTCTTCGACTTCCAGCGCGCGTAAGGCTTCACATTCAGCCTTGGAAGTGCAACTTTCTGGGGTTCGACTTCTATTGTCGGGCTCCTTTTGAGGTTGCATCGGGTTCGACTTCCTTGGAGTCCGACTTTTCTTAGAGTCGGTCCTTTTTGAAGTTGTTCCCCTTTGGACTGTGGTCCGACTTTGTGAAGTCTGACTCTTTGTCATCGACTTTTCAAAGTTGGACCTATTTTTACTGGGATCGACTTCCTGGCACTTAGCTTTTGCTTTCCCGTAGTGACACCCTTGGTCCGACTTCCTGGAGTCCGACTTTTGTCATCGACTTTCTTGGATTGGATCTGTTGGGATTGACTTCCTGAGACTCTAACGTAAGTTGTGTCTTCTGAAGTTGTCTTCCCTATGATTTGACTTTCTGAAGTCCGACTTTTTTGTGGTCGACTTCCTGAAGTTGTATCATTGCGGGGATCGACTTCCTAGTATTCTAACTTTTTTGGAGTTAGTTTTCTGAAGTTATCTCCCCTTGTATTACAGTGCGATTTCCTGAAGTCTGAATCGACTTTCTCCTGGAATCGACTTTTTACAACCTTTTTTCACAAAACAGCTAAGTTAATCAAAGTGTTTTGTGCTTTGTGTATGTTGTGATCATGTCTACTGACAAAGATGTTCAGCAAAACATTCCCTGTGAAGAGGAGCGAGCCCTCGTTCTCAGCACTGGAACTGAGGCCAAGACTGTGGCCGAGCCTGAGATTGAGCTGCCTTCTTCTCCTCCTGTTGGAAGTAAGCGAAAAGTTCTTACTGCTCGCCGTAAGCGCAAGCTTGTTCCGAATGGTAGGTTTTTGTTCCGTAACTTACTTTGGATTTTTTTTTTGGTTGTAGGCTCTCCTACTGCTTCCTCCTCGAGTCCGGGTTCCTCTAGCTCAAGGTCTTCTTCATCCCGTTCTGAGAGTTCGGGGTTCTCCTCCTATAGTTCTTCCTCTCCCGAACGGGATGTAGAAATCGGAGGCACTCCTCCTTTTACTACCGGGACTCCTCTTTCAACTGCCATTGTTTTGGCTTCTATTCCGGAGGGTGTCCCCATTGTTGAAGTGCCTGCCCTGGCCACAGATGACTCTACTCGACTTCCTCCTGAAGTCTGTCCTCAAAATGTTCACGTATTAGAGGATTCTCCTGTAGGTTATCCTCTTGAAACGAAGGAAAAGTATCCTTTCCCATATCCTCTTGAAGAGAGTGCCGCTCCATCTTTTTATCGGGAGATAGATGGTTCTTGGCGTCAGTGGTCCGTCCTTGTTCGACACGGTTTCCACGTTGTCCCTATCCTTGACCGGGGCGAGTATGGGACTGGATATGGTTCCTTCTGTTCTGTCTCTCTGAACGATATTCCAGGCTATCCTTTGTCCTCTAATGCGGGTAGATGTTCCAATACTCTTTCCTTAGACGCTGCTCGGAGGATCTTACGGAGCCTAGAGCTTAGAGAGACAGTATACTGGGCCTACCCTTCTGAGACTACGGGTGATGTGCCTCCCTATTTTATGTTGGCACTTCACTGGATTTATTTAATTAACTTTCCGATCCTTCTGATCCCTCCCTTGGTTAGTGAGATTCTTATGTATTCTGGGTTGTGCATCTCTCAAATGGGTGCCGCCTTTTTCTTCTATGTCAGAGGCTTTATTAATGTCCTTAGGGATGCTGGCATAGTTCCAACGGCTCGGCTATTCTTCTACTTCTTCTCCTTTTAGAACCCGAAAGAAGGGCAGCCCTTTTATTGCCTGTACCAACCGTGCTTCCTCTGTTCACCACTCTGCTCTTCTGAAGGATCCTCCGATTAGGCAGAATAAGAGCGAGTTTATTTTTGTGGATTGTAGGCTATGTCCTGGTAGCCGACTTCTTCCTACATCCAGTAGTGATCGTAGGCTTACTCCCCGTCCTGTTTTGACTTTGGACGAGGGTAATTCTGTACAAAGACTGGCCTATCTTCATGAGATCGTCGTGCCTATTGGTCACGCGATAGATGATGTTTTTAACCACCAACGTTCTCTCCTTTTTGTTCTTGAGTTATCTATTTGCTTGCGTATCTATTAACTCTTTTTCCTCTTTCTTGTAGATTTTTATTTGCACAATCCTGGCGGTGTCCCTGAACGCGTGGGACAGAATGAAAGTGGCTCGAAGGTTTATATGCCTTCCACCAAGCCTTCTGACGCCCGGAATTTGAGGCGTCGTGCCTCTGAGGATGCTTACCAAGCCGATTCTCCTACCCCTCCTGGTGAGAATCAGCTTAATGAAGAAGAGGCGCAGCCTGATGCTGTGAAGACTCCCCCCGCACAGCCATCTACTGAGGAAGCACCTTCTGTGCCATCTGTTGCTGCTGCTAAACTTGCCTCCTTCTTCCGTACGCCGGAAAAGGAGCGGGGGAAAGATACTGGGAAGGGAGCCCAGCCGAAGGGTTCGGAGGGGAGAAAAAGCCGATCTGAGAAAAGGAAGTCCCCTCCTCCCAGAACTGACCTCTCTCCTCTGAAGAAAGCAAGGAGGCATTCCCCCCGACGACGAACTCCTCCTCGACGGAGGTATCAGGTGGGTGAGTCCTCCCGGGGTCGTTGCTCCTCTTATATTTCTACTCGGGAGACTCAGAAGCCGGGTTACCAAGGTCCCCATCCTCGGAATTATGGGACCAAGTTTCCGACGGTTGCTGACACGGATGCCGCCCGAACCACGTTGCGGACTATTTTTGGGTATCCGATGGACCGATTCGTTGAAGAAGTTGGTCAAAACATTAACAACGTAAGTGTTCTCATTCCCATGTTTTTATGGTGAATTCGTACTTATTTGTTTTCCTTTTTGCAGCTATCTTATCTGTTTTTGGGCCGTCTCTCCTCCTTGTCCCGTCTTTGTGATAACCATTCTCTGGAAGACGAGTTGAAGAGACTCACGCACAGATGTAAAAAGTTAGACGATGAACTCCAACAGAAGATTACAGACGTGTCTACTCTTTCTGCTACTAACAAGAAGTTGGGTGGAGATTGGGCCCTTCAGCGTAGACTTGTAGATAGCGAGAGACAAGAACTTTCCAAGGTTCGCGGAGAGTTGGGGGCCTTGGAAATTGAGCGCAATGCTGAACGGGGCAAGGTTATTTTGAAGGATGCTATTGTTACCGGAATCACTCAGCAACTCGAAGCTACTGAGGAAACCCTTCGTTCAGTAATGGATCAGAATCATACCTTTACTGAACGACTGAACGAGGGATCTGTTGAAAGGGAAGCTCTAAAGAAGAAAGATCATGAGACTTCCCAGTTGCTGAGTGAGAAAGATGTTGAGATTGACAGATTGAAAACTGCCTTGGCCGGACAGATTGAAGAAAACCAGAAGGTGATCGAAGCTATGGGCCGGATCCAAACTGAGTTCCTCGCTAATGTGTGAGATTACAACGATTTGGTGGATCTGGGTCCTCACGTATGTCCTGGTTTTGAGGCTGAGGATGTCCACAACTGGGCCCGCAAGTACCCAAAAGAGGCTACAGAGATTCGAGATCGGGCGCTTGCTGAAGATGCTGAAGAGGAAAGGGAGATTTCGGGTGAAGATACTGCCATTGATGAAGACTTTTCTATCGCAGATCAAGACAACAATGATGCAGGGGACTCTCCCCTTGTTACTAAAGACTCATCCCTTCCTATTGCAGGTGCTATTTCTGAGGATCCTGTTAGTGATAAACCCTCTTCTCCTCCTCCTACTTTGTAATGTGCACCTTTTTATGTTCCTTTTGTACTTTTATTAAGAATCAATATATGGAACATTTTTTGTTATAACTATTGAATGTGATAACCAAACGACGTATTAGTTAAGTAATTCAAACAGTTACAATGAATGATACATATAACTCTACTTAATTGCTAAAAATACAATTGTAAGTTATCTGCGTGCCAGGTGTTGGGAATATATGTTCCGTCTTCCCGCTTTAACCTGTATGTGCCTGGTCGGAGTTCTTCCTCCACCACGTATGGTTCTTCCCAATTTGCACCTAGTTTGCCTTTAGAGCAGTCTTTTCTACCGACACTTGCTCTTCTCAATACTACTCTTCCTTTCCTTATCGCTTTATCCTTGACGTTTTTGTCGTGATATCTAGCGACATTCTGTTTGTAAGCCACATTCTTTGCATGTGCATTATCCCTTAGCTCATCCACTAAGTCCAGAGTCGTTGCGCATGATCTCATGTTTTCTTCCATATCATAGGACAAGACTCTGACTGTTGGTATGCTTAGTTCTGTTGGGATTAGTGCTTCCATTCCGTATGCTAGTGAGAACGAAGTTTCCCCAGTGGGTGTCTTTTCAGTAGTTCTATACGCCCACAGGATCTCTAGTAGTAGATCTGCCCACGCATCTTTGGCCTGTTCGACCTTTTTCTTCAGTCCCTGAACAATGGCTCTGTTTGTGACTTCTACTTGCCCATTACCCTATGGTCTGTATACTGATGAAAAGTGGATTCTAGTGCCCATGTTCTCGCACAATCTCGTAAACTCCCCACCGGTAAACTGTGTCCCGTTATCTGTCACTATGTCCATTGGAACGCCGAATCTGTACATTATGCACTTAAAGACAAACTTCGTTGCCTCTCCTTGTGTTATTTTGGGTACTGCCAGAGCCTCGACCCATTTTGTGAAGTAGTCGACAGCCACAAATATGAATTTAGCCTGGCCTGTCGATACTGGAAATGGTCCCATAATGTCTAGTCCCCACATTGCGAATGGGATGGGGCTTTCTATCCCTGTTAGTTGAGTTGTGGGATTCCTTTGTATGTTTTTATGTATCTGGCAGGCCTTGCATTTTCTTGCAAATAGGACTGCATCTTTCTTCAGTGTGGGGCAGAAGTATCCCTACCTTATTATTCTTTGGGCTAGAGACCTTCCCCCATGATGTATCCCGCATACCCCCTGATGTATTTTCTCTACAATGAATTGCCCTTCCTCTGTTGAGACACATTTCATTAGAGACCCATCGTAGGATTTCTTATACAGGATGTCACCGATTAGGCAGAATCTTGGAATGCGTGTTTGTAATTTACGCCTTTCTTTTTTGCCCTTTAAAGTATTCTATTAAGGGTTTTCTCCAGTCTTCTGCCTGTATCGTGACCAGATTGCATGAAGGTGTAGATGCCGAGTCAACCAGTATCTCTCTCTGCCCCCCCTCGGAAGCAGATGCTAGCCTTGCCAGGGCATCAGCTGGGTTGTTTTGACTCCTTGGAATCTGTTCTACCTCCCATACGAACGTATGCACATAAGTCTCTAATAAATAACTTTTTTAATTCGGAGGGTATAGATGTGCCTATCAAGATTCCTCCTTTTGAGAGTTTGACTTCCTCAACTTGATTGGTTGAGGTTGTGTCTTCTTCTTCCTCTCTTTCCTGGATGTACAGAGTTATTGGCTATTTTAGTTGCCTTCCTGTACTAGTCTCTGGAGTCTTTCTGTGCTCCAAGAACTGTTGCTACTTTGCCATCTTTTCCTGGATACCTGAAGCATTGGTGGTAAGATGACGATATTGCTTTGAAACCGTGAATGCTAGGTCTGCACAGGATCCCATTGAACGGAGAATATATGTTGACTACAATGAAGTGTGTCGTGCGTGAGATTCTCCCGTTTCTTTTCCTAGGGATATCTGTAAATTGACAGCTCTTATTACTGAGGCCTTTGTGTTTGTGAACCCGTAAATGGCTTCTTTGGCCGGGGTTAGTTGTTCCACCTTGTAGCCCATTTTTTCGAATGCAGCTAGGTACAGTATGTCCGCTGAGCTACCATTGTCCACCATTACTTTACTCAGACTTAAGTTATCCCCGATGTCGACCTGTATGACCAGTGGACCTTCGTGTGGGATGGATCTTCCTCAGAGAAGCTTATTCCCCCCTCACTTGGGTATGATCTTTTTTAGACTTTGGTACTGAGGTAGTCCACATTACCTTTTGCGAGTAACTTCTGCTTTCTCCTACCGATCCTCCGCCGAAAATTCAATTTATTACCCTCCTCTTGTGGTCAGTGTCTGAGTCGGGACTTCTTGAGCGTTGTCGCTTACCCTTGTTATTTGGGTCCTTGCAACCTTGTCGCCCCCTTTCTACTTTGTTTATGTATTGCTTTAGCTTTCCTTCCTTTACCTGTGTGTCTAGGAAAGCACTTAGCTCCCTGCAATTTTCTATGTTGTGTCTAGGAAAAAACTATTTTTAGATTTTGAGAAACTAATGGCAAACTTGAGTTTTGCTTCTTTTGCTAGTGGACAAATCCTACAATCATGTTGAACAGATTTGATTTCATCTAAAAATAACTTTTGTTGAGAAAAAAATGAATTTTTATTTAATATGTCACTTTTAGTTAAAACAGAATTTTTATCATTTTTACTAAAAACAGTACTTTTATTTATCATAGAATTCAAAACAGTATTTTTACCACTATTACAAGCATTATTCTTACAACTATAGCTATTACAATCACAATTGGTATTTTTGTATTTAATTTTGTATTTTGAGGCTAGGATTTTCATCTTTTCTGAAGAGATGTGCCCCAATCTATGATGCCATGTCCTGAAATCGATGGTTGAATTTGCTAGGAAATGATGGGGGGTGAAGAAATATAGTCCATAGCTTGACTCACCCTTGCCAATCACTTTCCTAGATTTGTTTTTCTAAAATTTAAAGCAATGATCATTAAAAGTTACTTTCATGTCATTGTCTAAGGTTGATTTTTTTATATTTTTTTGATTTTTTTTCATGCATCCTTATTTGGCCATTAACAAAAGAATCTTTTCTTCTTGAGACTAATGATACTTTCATTCCATTAGACCAAGTGATATAATTGGTTTCTCCAACCAATTTATCAGGCACTAAAATAGCCCCCGGGTGATTACCGGAGGTCAGGAAAAAAGGGGACTCTGGGTCCTGTAATGGAGTTACATACCTTTCTGACCTGTCTTTTAAAAAAAGAACTGTCATATAGACCTTCATAGTCGTTTGCCTTTGATTTTCCAGTAGAGCCAGAGGATGAATGATTTGATGTTGTCGTGAGACAGAGACGGCAGGAGCATTGGCCAGATGTATTGTGGAAGCATTGGGTCTATTGGCCAGACAGGAGTCAGCAGGATCGTTAACTGATGATATATACCATCTTAAAATATGGTCAGAAGTGGGACGACAACGATAATGCAGTATCTTCTGAAGTCCGGGGAGCCTCTGATTAAGCACACTGCCGGATTTGCTCTAGGGTTTTCCGCCCAGTGCGATTTGGGAGAAAACAGAAATACATGTCGGACTGGAAAGAAGAAAGAAAGAAAGAAAGAAAGAAAGAAAGAAAGGGGAAAACTGAAATTGTTTTACTTGATTAACTTTAGTAAAACTTGATAATTAATTAAGGTTAATCCTCAAATATTTATACATCATTAGCAACTAATTATTACAATAACTAATAATGAAATTGATTCAAATTGAACTAATTTAATCGGGTCGCAGGCATGACTTAATCAGTTCTTGATCCGGATCCGATTGTAGTCTAATTGTAATAATTGCTGTACAGACACACAAATTTATTAGTAATAACAAATGGGTCATTGACTTAAGTTTGTGATATTTATTTAGTAGTTCTTGGATTAATATTGTATTTCTTATGTACCAAAGATTTACTAAATAATTGGAGTATTTATAACTTGATCCATATATCAACTTATTACAGTTATACAATTTCTTTTGTAATAACCTTTTATTTCTTTTAATTGCATTTGAGTCCAAATAACGATTTACAAAAACATTTATAGAAAACCCCTTTTTAGTTATAAACAAAATAGTTTATTCTGTTTTGTCATAACCCTTGGGTTATCTATATTTCACTTAGGTCCTGGACTCAGTATTGTGGTAAAATTGTTATTTTACCCTAGATTTTATTGTATTCTTATAATACCGAAAGTGCATATTTTGGATTGGGCTTGACAATCACATGTTGAGCTCGAGTCACCATTCGATTTTCTGGAATAGCTTTCTTCGACGAGACACTCGTACTCTCCGACAATTCTGTGGTCGGTGAGGGATTCCCGCTTGATGTTGGGAAGATTATTTCCGCAGATTGAGACTCTTCTGTGGATAGGGAACCATCCGGATCCGTGCTAGGAATTAACATTTCACAACTTGGACTTTCATGCATTTCTTCCAGATTATTAATAATAATATCATGAATTGGGCTTGGATTAATAGACTATTGTCCTTCAATAGTTTTGGACATGACTGGGCCTGAATTTTTGGTGATCGGGCCCGGTATTATTTCAGAGCTCCCAATAGTGACCGGTCCTGAAATATTAGTTATTGGACAAATATCATAATCATCCTTGTCCAAATAATTATTTTGTGAAAAATCATTTTCCTCAAACCTGACATCCCTTGAGATATATAATTTTTCAACCACTGGATCTAGACAGATATATCCTTCATAATTGACTGGATATCCCAACAAGATGCACGGTGTAGATTTGCGATCTATCTTTGAAGAGCGATATGGTCGTAAACACGGGTAACATTTACAACCGAGAACACCTTCAGGAAACCGTAATCTGGTTTTCTTCCAAATAATTTCTCCAAGGGGGATTTTCCTGCATTTACAATTGATGGATTACGATTATAAAGATAAGTAGTCGTTAATACCGCAAAATCGCAATATTTATCAGGTAATGATAAATGTTGAAGAATTGTGACTGCAGTATCAATCAAATGTCTGTGACGACGTTCAACTGTCCCCATCGGTTGATGACTGTAGCTAGGGACACACAAATCGATGTATAATTCCAAACTCCTCAAGCATTGGGGTCATTTTCTTAAATTCTAACGCATTGTCGGTTTGAAATTCTTTAATTGAACATCCCGCTTGATTTTCAGCAATCTTTTTAAATTTGAGGAATATTTCTCCAACTTGTGATTTTCTTTGAAGTGGAAATACCCAGTTGTAATTGGTACTTGCGTCTACGAAATTCACATAATAGTGATACCCTTTAGACGAAACGCACGGGACCGGACCCCATATATCTGCTAGAATTAATGAGAGAGATTTATCATAGACCATTGACTTAATATGATGAGGTAAGGCAAATGACTTCCCTACCCTACATGAATTATAACAGTTTACATCCTTACAAGATACTTGAATTAATTTCTCTTTTACTAATTGATCAACTGCCTTTTGGTGTAAATGACCCAGCCGACAGTGTCAAATTTTATTTGTCGTCCTTTCACCCAAAAGTGCCACAGAACCTTGGCTTATATGAGCTGGTAACCGATACAAGCCATTCTCCTGGTCCCCTTCCAAGAGTATCTCCTTAATGACCACATCCTTTACTTTTACACTCTGAGAATCAAATTTCACAAACACATTATTGTCAATACAAAACTGATATACCGATAGCAAATTTTTGGAAGCATTAGGAACACATAATAATTCATTTAACAAAAATATTTTCTGTCCACTTGTAAATTCCGACTTCCCTGAGTGAGAAATATGCATGCTGTCACCACTGGCCATAGTTATGGTCGTTGGACCATCATAGGAATAAGCCTTTTGTAAATTATTTCTTATACCTGTGATATGGGTCGAGGCACTCGAGTCTGGATACCAAATAGAAGATCCTCCCTCAGACTGATTGGCAGCAAAATTGGCCGACGGAGATGATAGCCCTACTGCAACAAATTTCCTATTGTGAGTGGGAGCAAATCTTCTAGTATTAAATCTATCAAAACAATTCAATGTCCCTTGTGGTTACATATTTGACAAGGAAAGTTCTTTACAACACGATTATTTTCAGATGGTCCGCCGGATGCGCGATTCCCCCCTAATTGATTTTTCGATTTGGGCGCTGCTTGATTCGCAGAGAAGGAGGACGACGACAGGCCGTCGGTGCGATTTTCTTCAAACAGGCGTAGCTCTTGATCCAGGAGGAGTGATTGCAGGTCGACGAGCGTCATCGTCGGGTCAAATCGCGTGGTGACGGAATTCGCGAACGCGGCATACTCCGAACCTAGTCCGCCGATTACTGTGATTACTTTATCTTCCTCTGTTATCTTTTCCCCAATTAACTCCATTTCATCGATCAATTCTTTGGTGTGAACAACATATGTCGACATTGACATCGCCTCCTTCCTCATCGTCAGAAATTGACGTCGGACGAACAAAATCCGGGTCACTAATCTCGACGAGTACAACATAGTGATGAAGCACGAAATCTGCTACCAGGGGCTCGCAGTGGTGCGAGATGATGTCGGAGGCGCTGGAGTCCACGACGTGCGCTCTACGTTAAATCCTCTCGGAGGAGAATAGGCGATTTAGGTGTGGAAATCGGCTATTCACTCCGTAATGAACTATTTTGGTTGGAACATGTCTGGTGCCTTAGAGTGACCCCTTGGGACCCCTTTTATAGGGTCTTTGGGGGCACACTCCGCGGAGGACATCACGTCCGGGTTATAATGGCGCGCATTAATGGCCCATTATAACGCAAACAAGCGGCGAGTAACGACCGTAAATCGACGATTCAGGTAGGGAATCGACGATTTAGGGACAAACTCGGTGATCTCTAAGGGTCGAGATCTGTAGTCTACCAATACTGATTATCTCGGCCTCAACTTGGCGATTTGGTAGCCCAATCAGCGATTTATGGGTTAACTCGACGATGACCTTTGTTCCGCACCGTGGGAGCCTTCCGGGGGTCTGTCATATAGCGATGGAAGCCTAGTCCTTGGTGATGGGCGTTGCTGGAAGTGACTGACATACTCAGACATGTCTCACCAGTACCCCCCCTGAAGAGAGCACAAGAAACATGCGTGTATCGCCAGTATCTCCCCCCCCAAGCAAGGTTGTGTGTGATCCGCATCAAGGCCAAAGTGATAAGATGGGATAGAATCATTGTGACCATAAAGACACAATGATTATGGATCCAATAAGGCAAAGCGACAAAATGGACCTGATTCTGGCTGAAGCGACAGAATCTAGTTCTAGGCCACAGAACTACGTGTTTATAGTCTGACCCTGATCAAGAGTGACTTTTGCTGTGCATCAAGGCCGAAGCGACAAGATGATAGAGAATTATTAAGGCCAAAGTGATAAAATAATTTTTGGTCCATTAAGGCCAAAGTGACAAAATGGACCTGATTCTTGCCAAAGCGACAAAATCTAGTTCTAGCCAAAGCGATAGAACTACAGTTTATAGTTCAATTCTGATCAAAAATGACTTTTGTGTCTGCAACGATTGTTAACCCATCAATGCAAAAATCGGAATGATGGGTTAGGATCATTAAGGTCGAAGCGAAAAAATGACCCTTGATCTATTAAGGCCAAAGCGACAAAATAGATCTGATTCTGGCCAAAGCGATAGAATCATACCTGTAAAAAAGAAAATATCCTGCAAAACAACTAAATCAGTCTAAAACATATATTTTATTGACTAATTGAACATATCGCGTGATTTTACCTCTAGCGAGATCCTTCCTTTGCTCGAATGAATCCTCGGTAAATCTGGGCAAAACGACAGATTTACCATGCTCATATTCGACAACTTCCGGCCGAAGCGACAGAAGTGTCGGGGAGAGTTCGTGATACTCCCCCATGAGTACCTGCATAAAACGTGCCAACTTCTGACCAAAGCGACAGAAGTGTTGGAGAGAGTTTGTGATACCCCCCCTCCCCGAAATGTGACGAATTCCGTCCGAAGCGACAGAAGTGTCGAGTAGAGTTCGTGATACTCTCCCTCGAGAGATAGTATGTGACGACTTCTGTCCGTAGCGACTGAAGTGTCGAGGAGAGTTTGTGATACTCCCCCCCGAAGAATGTGTATGATGACTTCCGACTATAACGACAGAAGTGTCGAAGAGAGCTTGTGATACTCTCCTCCAAAATATAATATGGGACGACTTCCGTCCAGAGCGACAGAAGCGTCGGAGAGAGTTTGTAGTACTCCCCCTTGAAATTGTGCCATTGTGACAGATTTTGAAATATTGATGTTTCCGTCTGAGGTAAAGGAAATGTTGGAGAGAGCTTGTGATACTCCCCCTGAGAATCATGTCGATACGACATATTCTTTGGGAATGAATGAAATAATTTTTCAAAATATTTTGTAATCTTTCTATTTTGATTATCAATGAACTATCTTTTGTTTTTTCTTTGTTAATTTTCTATATAAATCATCTTTAAATTGTAACTTAGGCTCGAAACTAGATTCGTAAATCGTAACTTAGACTCTGCTAACCCTCACTTAGCCACTCTGGACGTAAGCTTGGTCGTATGAATCGTAGTTTAATCGTCAGTTAAATTTACAGATAATTTACATCTCCAAATTAACGCAGAGTTGCAAAAAATAGTACAAATAATAAACCAAAAAATAAGATATACAATATTATCGTAAATATTTGGAATCCTAGGGTTAGATTTGTAGATATTTGTTGATTATGTAATTTTGGACTACAATTTTAGATTTGAACCTTGATGTCTAACCAAGCTCCGGCCAAAGCGACGGAACGACTCTCGATCCTCATCAAGGCCATAGCGACAAGATGGGATAGGATCATTAAGGCCATAGCGACAAAATGATCCTTGATTTATTAAGGCTATAACGACAAAATAGATTTAAAACCAGGGTATCAATTGCAGTCGTAAATATTTAGAATCTCGGGGTTAGATTCGTAAATATTAGTGAGAACCCTAATTTAGATTCTGAAGTCGCACCTTGGACCATAAATCGTAAATTAGTTTCTTAATCGTAATTTAGACTGTTTGTCGTAAATTAGTAACCTTCGCTTAGACTCGTGGGTCGTAAGCTATGTCGTATAAATCGTGAAGATTTTCGAGAGTGCTTTACAATCCTTGTTAGACTCGTGGGTTGTGAACGTCGGACTAAAGTTACTCTTGCCTAAGCTTCAGATTTTTTAGCCATAATCAGTGTGTCAGATGGATAATTGACTAGGCCTACGTGACGAATGTTATCCAGCCGAAACGATGGAAGATTGATCCATCCTATGTGATATGCGTCATCCATCCGAAACGATGGATGATTATTCTAAATATGGTGTGGCGCACATATGCAATAGTACCTCCATGATTCGATACATTAGAGGAAAGATTTATTTAGAATAATATTCGATGTAATATGTAAATAACTATTACATGCTTGAGAATATAATATAAGCGGCGCACAAAAGAATGAAGTGTTCTTTTTGTGTTTGGTTTCCGTTGACGGATGCATAGCCTATCTGGTTGCTCTGGCCAATCCTATCTTCCTTCTAACAAATGGTAGTTCCTTACTACTAGCGTGACACACTTGATTGTGAGTGTGAACTGTGGCTCTGGTCGCCATCACTGTTATAGGATTGAGAGCGTAAGCTACGACTTTGGTGGTCATAACTATTATCGGATTGAGAGTGTGAGCTATGGCTTTGGTGGCCATAACTGTTACTGGATTGAGGGCGTGAGCTATGACTTTGGTGGCCATAACTGCTACCAGATTGAGAGCGTGAGCTATGGCTTTGGTAGCCATAACTGTTACTCCGAGACTCCTCTTTGTATTGAGGAAGACTAGTCGAGGTTTCAGACCGGGAACTTGTATCCTCGTATGTATCTTCTTTAGCATAGCGAGGTTTCTTCCAGCTGAGCGGCTCGAGTCCGTCCAGCTTGTCATTGTCCTCCACTATCTCCATGAAGAGTTGGACCCTCTTGAAAAGTTCAGGAAATGTCTTTACTATTTGGACCTTCAGACTCTCAGCCAATGGGGAGTAGGGTACCAATCCTTTGATGTACCCTGCTATGGCGATGCTTGGGATTAATTTGTTCACCTCTGTCATCATAAAGGTGAACTTTATCGTGTAATCTCTGAGGGACATGCCCCCTTGTCAGAGCGCTAATAGTGCGTTAACACTTCGCTTAATCCTTATCATCCCCACGTGTTGGGTGATGAATTTCAGAGATAGGTCTGCAAAGCTGGTGATCGAACAAGCTGGCAGATCGGAAAACCGTCGATATGCGTTGCCTTTCAGAGTGTCAGGAAAAGCCCGACACAACAACCAATTATCGGTAGTTTGCGGCTCCAAGATATTCAGGTAGAGGTTGACATGATCCTTCGGATATATCGTTTCATCGTACGAGTCTATCTTCGGACACCGCCAAGACCGCGGGAATGGTTTTCTCAGGAGGTCCTTGTGAAAGAGTGTCTTTCCTACTCTGAGAAACTCTTGTGGGTCCCTTAGGTCGTGCTTGTCTGTACGAATTGAAGCACTTCCTTCAGTACCCTATCCATGAGTCTTGCATCATAATCTGCACGAGTTGTGGAAGTCGAAGGTACACTCGAATGATGTGTCGTGGATATGTGGTGAGAACCGAGATGTTTATGTCTCTATGTTCTCCTGTAACTGCCTCCCTTAGAGGAATGATGCGAATTGGACTTTTGTTGTCCCGAGATTATCCTTGATTTGGATCGACGATGCGTACTTAAGTTTGTCTTCTCCAAAGGTGGGTTAGACTTGCTTGTTGTACACTTGTACCCCATATTGTGATCTGGTTCCTTGAAGCCTCTAGGTTAGTCATCCTTTTGTCCAACTCCAGCATGTGGGCATGCATCTGCCCAAGCATCTCCTGCATTGTGGGAGCTGGGTTCGTTCCTCATTTGGTCTGGGTGGTGTGGCACCTCCGCTATTTGGTGGGAGTGATGAGGGCACCACATGTGCAGACAGTGGTGCATTAGAGGTTGGTACAGTGCAGGAACCAACCCTTTTACTAGAAACTCTTTCTTTAGTAGCAGTGGTAGAAGCCTTCTTCTGTTCAGGAGCCATGGTTGTTTCTATCAGGCTGAAGCGACAGATAGTGAGTGGAAGTTCTTCCGAAGTCCTTGAAGCTATGGGTAGGTACCTGCCCCCCCTGGTGTCACAAAGCAGAAGATTTTTTTGTATGATATTTTTTCGTAGTTTTGTGACTCCCTTGAGGAGTACCATTAGTCCCCAAAGTTTGAAATTAGCAAAAAAATTTGCAAATTTTTTGCAATTTTTCTGTCGAAAATCGTGCCGTCGGAGGTGGTTTTGGAGATGCCTATTTAGACCTATCTCAGGGAGGATTCCTGGCACTGTTGGGAAATTCTGCACTTTTGTACTCGTAAAGTAAACTTTTTTCACGTGATGTGCGGTCTCAAAATCCCAAAATCGGATATGGGTATTCCAGAGGTGGACCGACAGAATCATTGGAAGTGAAAAAAGGCGAAAATCCCCATGCTCTTTTTTTTTACCGGAACGACGAGACGAATCCAACTGTGGCGATGGATTCTTCTCCTGGTCTAAAAGTTGGATTGTGGGTAGTCTAATTCAGCCGAAGCGATGAATGTAGACGAAGACCAAATCGGCGATTTGGCTTAGCAAAGTTCAGAAATCGGCGATTCTTTACGTCAAGTTGGCAATTTCCTTATGAAAATCAACCAGAGCTTAACCAAGGAGAATCAGCGATTATAACCGAAAATAGGCGATTTTTATGAGTCGGCAATTTCCTTAGAAATCCAACCAGGTCTGATTAAAGAAAAATCCAACCTATGCGAAGGTGAAAGTTCCAAAGCAAGAATGACTTGACCGAGCTTGCTCAAAGACAAAGCAAATCAGCGATTTAATTTCAACTCTTGGGAGATTTTGAGCAGAGTCGTGGACAACACTCTTAGCTAGCAGACGATATTCCAAATCGACGATTATCAGGGTGAAGTCGGTGATTTCTAAGGAAATCCAACTGAAGCTTCAGACAAGAATCAGGAATTTTTTATCTAAATCGGTGATTTTAGTTGACAAAGTCAGCGATCCCTCGAGGAGAGATCAAGCTGGACATTGCAAAGAAAATTTCGCGATTACGACGGGATACCAATGGTTCGGTAGTCCCACAGACGGCGCCATCTGATGAAGCACAAAATCTGCTACCAGGCGCTCACGGTGGTACGAGGTGATGCCGGAAGCTCTGGACTCCACAATGCGCACTCTACGTCAAATCCTGTCGGAGGAGAATATGCGATTTAGGTGTGGAAATCGGTTATTCACTCCGTAATGCTCTAGTTTGGTTGGAACTTGTCTGGTGCCTTGGAGTGACCCCTTGGGACCCCTTTTATAGGGTATTCGGGGGCGCACTCCGCGGTGGGCATCGTACCCGGGTTATAATGGCGCGCATTAATGGCCCATTATAACGCAGACAAGTGACGAGTAACGGCCGTAAATAGGCGATTCAGGTAGAGAATCGGCGATTTTGGGACAAACTCGACGAGCTCTAAGGGCCGAGATCTGCAGTCTACCAATACTGGTTATCTCGACCTCAACTCGACGATTTATCACTAAACTCGGCGATTTACAGGTCAACTCGGCGATTTGACGATGACCTTTGTTTCGCACCGTGGGAGCCTTCCGGGGGTCCGGCATATAGCGACGGAACCCTAGTCCTTGTTGAAGGGTGTTGCTAGGAGTGACTGACGTACTCAGACATGTCTCACCACTTAGACAAAGCTTTCCTGACCTCAGAGGACGACATCAAGCTCGCCACTTGAGATAGAATGTTTGGCGACAGAGATTGGAAGAGCCATCCCAAGAGAAGCTTGTCCTGTCACACAAAAATTGGTGATTCAATTAAATTGATTTCACCTTCCACATACTTCAACAGATCTGTGCCGATGAGCACACAGGTGGCCTGAGCCTTCCATGATACATAGTTGTCCTTGGTGAGAGTGACAAAGGAGAGCTTCTTCACATGAAGGACTTGTTCTCCCAAATGAGTGACGGCTCCATCGGAGTTTGCGGAAACATCGGCACCGGACGATGATACCATATTAGAGAATGAAGGATGATGATTGTGGGAGATGATGGTAGAGGAAGAGAGTGAAGATTTGGTGAATGGAACAGTGGTTTAATCCACTGAATTCCCTTTACTTTTATAATCAAATAGATCTAACAACCCATACTACATAACAACTAACTAATTCTATCTTTAACTAATTACATATTTATATTTCATACTAATACTGCCAAGACATTTTCTTTCCAAATTTGTTCTTTAGTTTTTCCCCTGCAATATTAAAAAAATAAAAATAAATTAAAAGTATATATTAAATTAAATAATTTTACTTATAATTTCGTAATTCCTTTTCGAAAGGCTTTTTGAACCTAAACTGTGTAGAATTTATTTCGCATGATTATTTTTGTTAATTTCAGAAATTTTCTACAATCACGAAAGATCTAGATATAATAGAGTTAATTGAAAATTTTATAATTTTATTGTCTTAAAGAATTAATATTTAATTCGTACCATTTCCCACTTTGATCTTCTCTCGTTCAGTTTGTTTAGAAATTGATTTTTGATAACGTAATCGGGTAAAATTTTCATAATCTCTTCGATTGTTAATTTTTATTATCATATTTCGCAACCAAAGAGTTATAAACGGTTCTCCATAATTTATTTAATCTTTCGTTGATATGTCGATAAGCATGGTTTGTACTGCTAAAATCAAATGTTTTCTGTTCAATGAAAAATTATAAAATTAACTATAAATAATAATTAAATAATGAACCTGGATCGTTTCCATCGCTTCTTCTATGTTTTCCTTTTCTTGTTCAAGTCATGGTACGTCCATCGGTAATAACTTAAATTCGTTCGCGACCAATGCCATTTTCTTGTTTAATTTGTCCGTGACGCTATCGAAGACAATTTCATCGTTTTGGAATGATACTATAAAATTACGTCATTGTGCTAGATGATATTGTGGATGATCTTTATTTCGATCTCTAGTTTTTTTCTACGATTTAACATTGTTTGAACACCCAGCCATGTTCATGTCTACATCATGATGATCAGAATACTGATCATCAGAGTGATCATCCGAATGAATACTCTCATCACCCCCAGGAGTCCCGACGACCATAAAGACCGAGAAGACTAATGCGAAAAGTAGCTAATACATTTAAATAAAATAAAGACAATCTAATTAATTTATATAAATTAAAGATATTTAAATGAAATGATTTGATAAAATAATATTTAAATTTATTGTACATTATCTACATTAAATATTTGGCTATGGGATTTGTTTAATACAAAACTCATATTATGTTCAATAGGATTTATTGATTAAAAACATTGTTTAACTTGTTCGGCAAAAATAAACGGTTCTTCCCCATATTTTGGCATTGACGTTTTCACACTAACAAGACAAAACTTGTCTTTATTATAACCATCGTACCATTTGCAGTGAAACATCGGATATTTTAACATATCGTGTCCATAACATATTTCGAAAACTTTATGAATAGTTTCATGATACGAAAGATCATCGATTGTTGGATCATCATTCGGATTTTTTAAGTATGTGGATGTAGTCGCGGAGACTAATACACCGTGATTTTGTATCTTTTTTAAATTTAACACATCAAACGAAAGAAATTTCACATCATTTAAGATGTATCCGTTGTATGAATTTAGAAAATAATTAGGACCTCGTGATATCGAACAAATATCTGCCGAAATATTATGGTCTTTGCCCCTATTTTTCTGAACATATTTTTCAAACCAGTCGGCAAATTCTTTGAAATGCATTTTTTGCAAACGCAACGAAATAATAGTCAGGTATCTAAATTTTCAAACGTAATTATTAAATTCAAAAGACAATAACTGAAATAGAATCATATCATATACGTACATATCTTTGTTTTAGGTCGTCGATGTGGAAACTTCAAAATATCTCAGTATTGTCTAGATTGAAAATGATATACCGATGAAGTTGACCATGTTCAAGTTTAGTGAGCGAAGTGTGAGTTGATGCACCATAGTAACCATCGATATATATTTCCGTTCTATTTTATTTAGTTTTAACGTTATGTATAAAACGTGAACAGAATGTCATAGATTCATCGATCAGATATTTTTCTGCAATAGACCCTTCAAGATGACTCTGGGTCCAAACATATTTTTTTAAAGTTAATAAATATCTTTCAATTGAATACATCCATCGATAATGTACAGGACCAGCCACTTTCGCTTCACTTGCTAGATGTACTACGAGATGTATCATTATTGTAAAAATCCCGGAAGAAATAATTTTTTCAATTTGCAAAATGTGATAACGATGGTTTCCTCCATATGACATAATGTGCCAACCAACCATTAATGAAGATGTGTTGACGTAAATCGGCAATTGGAATCACATTTCTATTAGTATAATTAATCTCTACATGGACATGGTAAATATCCTTCTTTATATAAAACCTGACATTTTAGTAAACCATATTCAACAAACATAGTCAGTCATCTCTGAATTCTTGGCTAGACGGCGTCAGGGTTAACCACGTCTTATCAGGTACTTGGATTTCATACATTCAACTGAAAATATGTACATTCATAATTAATTAATAAACAATTATTTTAAAACTAACTAACAATCACACTTAGGAAATTTGATTGTTACTTTTTTAAAATTTAATTAATAATTATTTAATATTATTAATTAAAAAAATAATTTTTTATTTTTATTTTTAAATAAATGTTTAAAACATTGGATTTTCAATCAGTTCTTTAAAAAAACTGATTATTGGAATGTTCAATATTATATTAATTATTTATTAATTTATAATTAATTAATTATAAATTAAAAAATAATTACTAAACAATTATTTAAAAACTAACTAACAATCACACTTGCAAAATTTGATAGTTACTTTTAAGTGTAAATAAATACAATGAATAATTGAGTGGTAATCTATAGATTACTGCCAACAATCTCTCTTGTGTCATCTTTCCAATTCACAACCCGGCCTCTGATGGCTTTTTAGGATTTCTCATGATCTGTAGAATCGAAATCCAAGTATAATAACTTGATTTATTATTTTAATTTGCATATTCTAATTCTGATTCTAATTCCCAGTTGTTTTAATTTGATTCTGATTCATATTTGTTTTAATTCTCAGTTCATTTAATTTTAAATATTGAATTTATTTTAATTTGATTAACTCTTGACATTTTTATAAATCCGGTTGATCTACTTATAATTGTAATTAGTTATATTTTTTATAATTAGGTATTTGTACCGATCACAAGTGATCTTGTACACTGAGGGGGTTGTTAAGTTGCTCTTAACTTTATAAAAGAACCAACACCTCCACGTATTTTCACATGGTTGAATACAATGAAATTCTATCAACTAGCAGGTCGTATAAGGGAATAAAAAAAAGATCGATCAACTACTTTCAGGTCGACCGTATTGTGATTAAGATCAAATTCAAGGAAAAGATCACAAGGACAGAAAGTTGATGGCGTGAAGATAAAAACCCAGCCAATTAGGTTTATTAAGATACTTAGTTAGTTAGAGAATAACTATCTACTTAAGGTTAATATTAAAATATAAATCATTTTTCAATTTTATTTCAGTTGATAACTAATGGGTCAATACTGAAATAAGCCCATAAGTAACTCTATATGAAGAGTTGTATGTAAATTAAACAATTAAGGGTTTTTCAATACAATTTGACTCACCTAACTATTGTATTTAGAAACAACTGATTTTCCCACTCCCATTCTGCTGCTCACGCATCCCTAATCTGATTGATTAGGGATCTTCGATTCCAGCCATCTCGTACGTTGTACATCTCGTCAGAAGAAGATGAGCCCTTTTATGGTATCAATCGCTAGTTATTGATCAAAGATTCCACGTCAACCAATCACTCAAGTGAAACATTTGTTTTGTTTTCAAAGATTCTTGAAAATGGCATCTGAATAGATTGCTGATGCAATTAATAAGGTACCAGACGAAAACTCAAACAATGATAATCATGACACAAAAAGAAACAACTCTATCAAGAAAAATTCAAGGATGGATTGCCTCAATTTAAAAGAAGCAATGACCGATAGATTCAGCCCGTATTACCTTCACTTCTCTGACAATCCAAAGGAAGTCATCGTCGCCAATAAACTTAAAGGAGACAAAAATTACACAAACTGGTCCAAAGCAATACTAAGATACTAGTATAATAGGAAAAAGGAAAGATTTGTTGATGGCTCAATTGAAGTCTGAAGACAAAACTTCTCAAGAATTCCAGGCTTGGAGGATGGTGAATGGCATAGTCCAGTCATGGGTAATAAATTCAGTGGAAAGTCATATAGCTTCTGCCCTAGAATATGCTGAAAGTGCTTTTGATGCATGGGAAAATGTAGAACAAAGATTTAATCAAGGTGATGGACAAATGAGATACCAACTCAGGTAGCAATTAAACAATTTATTTCAAAAGTGTGATCCAGTAGGAATTTATTTTAATAAACTGAAGGTAATATGGGATAGTCTTGATGACATAATCAAGAAACCCACCTTTAGTTGTGGAGGAATGAGGAATGGTTAACTGAGGTTGAAAAAGATAAGATTATACAGTTTTTACTTGGTCTGAATGACAATTTCAGAACTGTTAGAAGCCAAACCTTATCAACTAAACCTTTTCCTAACCTGAATCAAGCATATTCAACAGTGGTTACTGAAGAAAAACAGACAAAGAATGTCATGTCTAGGATTCAACCAATGGTCCTAGATACCAATGAAAATGCAATGGAAGCCAGAGGAGGATCAATTAGACCAGAATGGCCTTTAGACTCAGAAAAGTGGAAATACAGTAGAAAAGGAAAGAAATTAGACACTGCAAACAGGTGTGACAACTGTCACTTCTATGGCCACATAGAGAAAGAATGTTTCCACTTATATGGATACTCTTCAAAGAAGAAGGTTGAAAAGAAAAGGTGCAGGGAAGAGGTGACAAATACTGCAAATATGTGCCTTACTGAAGAAGACTGCCAAAAGATTAAGCAGTTCATAAGCAACAACCCGGGTATGTGTTATTTTAATTCATCTAAAAATAATTTTAACACTATGTGGATAACAGATTCTGGCTAGCCACATGAGTGGAAATAAGAATTGTTTTTTAAATTTAAGACCAACTCTAAAAAATATAAGAGTTAGCATACCTAATGGAGAAATACATTTAGTCATAGCTATAGGAGATATTATACTATCTCCCTATATAATGCTAAAAGATGTATATTATATCTCAACTTTTAAAACAATTTAATTTCAGTAGAAAATCTATCCAAATCTACTAAAGTTTTAGTCATATTTGATGAAGAATTATGTTATTTTGAGGACAAAGCATCAAAAAAACTTATTGGACAAGCTAGATCCTTCAATGGAATGTACTGGTTCATAAAAGAAGTTGTTGCTTGCTGTGCCACTGATATCAGAACTTGGCACAACAGACTTGGGCACATATATTTCTTTTAAAAAAATTCAGAAACTAGCTAGATATGCTTGTAATAATTTCAAATTGAATGATTTTAATAAAAAAAATGTTTTTCATAAATGTGATGTGTGTCCAATGGCAAAACAAACCAGATTGAAATATAAAAAGAGTTATACCTCTTCTCTAAAAACATTTGATTTAATACATGAATGATATTTGTGGAAAATTTCCCCAATCAACATATAACAATAAAAAATATTTTCTCACAATTGTAAAAGATAAAAGTAGATTTACTTGGATTTATTTGATGGAAAATAAATCATAAGTAACTCAAATAATCATAGAATTCATTAAAATGATAAAAACTCAATATCAAACTCAAATTAAAGTAATTAGGTCTGATAATTGATTGGAGTTTAAAACAAAAGAAATTACAATTTTTTTAAAAAAATAATGGAATGATTCAACAATTCTCATGTTCTTATTCTCTACAACAAAATAGTAAGGTAGAAAGGAAACATAGAGACATTTTGAATATAGCCAGGACATTAAAAATACAAGCCTCTTTTCCAATAAAATTTTGGGGACTATGTTGCTTAAATGCAGTACACATCATGAATAGAATTAGTTCAAAATCTTATGGATATAAAACATCATATGAGGTGTTAAATAACAAAGAAATTGACTATGGTTATGTAAAAACCATAAGTTGTTTGTGTTATGCAAATAACACTGAAAAAGAGAATAAATTCTCAAATAAGCCCAACAGAGGAATCTTGTTGGGATATCCCCAAGGAATTAAATTTAATTCGGGACCTTGAAACTGGTAAGATATTTACCAGTAGGAATGTCACTTTCAAAGAAGATGTGTTCCCTTATAAATATATTAAAAGAGACGTACATTACAAACAAAAATGGTAATCAAACCATATTTGAACCATTTATTCAGTATCTGAATAATTTAAACCATGATCGGTCTAAATTAACAGAAATTAAAACAATATCAACAAAGATAATGATAAAAATAAAAATAAAAGAAAATCAATAAAAGAAAATAATAAAAATTCACAAAAAATTGATGAGATAGAATCTCAAATCAAATTAAGAATAGAGGATGACTATATAGATACTCCTCAAAGCATACATAATGAAAATGAAAATTTTATTATAACATGCTCCACTGATCCCAATGGATCAAATGAAATTTTAGGAAGTCTAAATTCCAAAAATAATATATCTGGGCAAAGGATTGAACAAGAAAATAATAAACCTTGCACAGAAAACTTATGAGAAGAGGATGTGTCAAAATCAAATGATTTGACAGAAACATTAGATGATGAAATAAATGATATGAGTCATGAGATTTAGCCAACAGCCAAATGAATATTCATGAATTTATGAATAACTCAGACATGAGCATTTCATCAGATTCTTTTTAAGAAAGTATTAGGTTTGGATTATTATTAAACCTTTGCCCCAGTGGCTAAAATTACAACAGTTATAAGAGTATTGATAAAAATAGCTTGCACCAGAGGATAGGAATTACATCAATTAGATATAAATAATGCATTTTTTGCATGGGGAATTAAATGAAGAAATTTATTTAAAGCCACCTCCAAATCTCCTCAAAGAGAGAGATTCAAGAGTATGTAAGCTTAAGAAATCCATATATGGCCTAACACAGGCATCTAGACAATGGTTTGCAAAAATAAAGAGTATACTAATAGCATTAAACTTCAAACAATGCAAATCAGACTACTCACTCTTCACAAGAAATGAAAACGAAAATACTATCCATCTACTAGTATATATAGATGATATAATAGTAACTGGAAACTCAAATTATGAAATTTCAGATCTAAAGCTAAAATTACAAGAAAAGTTCAAATTAAAAGAACTTGGGAGACTAAATTATTTTTTAGGCATTGAGGTCTCCCATTCCGAAAATAAAATATTTCTAAACCAAAGTAAATATACTCTGGACCTTCTAGAAGAAAATGGACTTCTAGGAACTAAGCATTCAAAAATTCCTATGGAAAAAGGGATTGATTGGAGAAATGATCAATCAAAAGAACTTAAAGATCCTTTTATATATAGGAGATTAATAGGTAGATTAATATATCTCAATGTCACTAGACCTGACATAACTTACACAGTAAGAGTTCTGAGTCAGTTTATGGAGAAACCCACACAGATGCACTTTGAGGCAGTATACAAGTTGCTGAGATACCTAAAGAAAGCACCAGGGCAAGGACTCTTAATATCAAACAACAAAAACTTAGAACTTAAAGCTTACTGTGATGCTGATTGGGTGGGGTTCATGCATCCTAACCAGAAAATCTATGACTGAGTTTTGTATACAATTAGGAAATAACCTAATTTCTTGGAAATTAAGTAAACAAAAGACAATGGCACTGTCCTCTGCTGAGGCAGAATATTGAGCAATGTGCTCTGTGTCATGTGAGATAGTATGATTAAGAAAATTGTTGGGTGAATTGGGCATAAACTCAACTAATCCAACAACTATACTTTATGATAGCAAATCAGCAATATACATTGCTGAAAATCCAGTTTTCCATGAGAAAACAAAGCATATTGAAATGGCATGTCATTTTTCAAGAGAAAAATTAGGAGTTATAAAACTGAAACATACAAGTACAAACACTCAATTGGCAGATATCTTCACCAAAGTAGTAGGAGAAACACTCATAAATGAAGCATTAGTCAAATTAAACTGGGCATAGATGATATCTACTCTCCACTTTGAGGGGGGAGTATTGTGATTAAGATCAAATTCAAGGAAAAGATCACAAGGACAGAAAGCTGAGGGCGTGAAGATAAAAAAGCCCAGCCAATTAGGTTTATTAAGCTACTTAGTTAGTTAGAGAATAACTACCTACTTAAGGTTAATATTAAAATATAAATCAGTTTTTAATTTTATTTCAGTTGATAACTAATGGGTCAATACTGAAATAAGCCCATAAGTAACTCTATATAAAGAGTTGTATGTAAATTAAACAATTAAGGGGTTTTCAATACAATTTGACTCACCTAACTGTTGTATTTGGAAACAACTGATTTTCCCACACCCATTCTGCTGCTCACGCATCCCTAATCTGATTAATTAGGGATCTCCGATTCCAGCCATCTCGCACGCTGCACATCTCGTCAGAAGAAGACGAGCCCTTTTAGACCGACCAGATTTCCAGTCGGTGGTTTGAAAGTGGCCAACAATTTGATATGCCTTCCTACCAACAATAAACATGGGTGGAAAGCTCGATTTGGCATGGCTTGGATTCCAAGGTCTGTTTTTCAATATCTGATCTTTTTTGAACCTTTGGACCTATTTTCAGGCCATACTCCTTGTACAAGATTTGGTATTATCAAATCTCATATTACAATATTTTACCATAATTTGATACCATAAATATAATCTGAATTCCGAAATATTTTTCTTTGATATTTTGTCGATGAACACACAATTACACTTCATATAACAACGGTACCATGATTCAATGATTAACTAAGGACAAGGATGTCTACATGGTTCATCTACTGCCGGTGGACTACCAGCTACAATGCCTGGTGGATTTTCAGCTGCACCTTTACTTGGTGAAGTAACGACTGCAATTCGATGACTGGACATATTATCGGCTACAATATTTGCATCGAACTCATGCCCATCACATAGCAATAGTAAGAAGAGAAGCCCTACGAGCTTTAAACTAATTACAGATGGCATTCGATTTTATGATCAGAATGTGTTTGCCTTTCGTGAATTATAGCTAGAAGTAGATTATATATAATTTGTAAACGATTTGTTTTGTAATCTGAAAACGTTTTCAACCCACTGATACGTTTCGTACCAGGGGAAGGAAGACCAGAGTTTCTCGGATCTTTTACAATTGAAAAAAATTATAATACTCACGATTGATTCCCTTTATTCCATACTAACGTGACTTTATATAGCCTTACCAATACTAACAAATCTGGAAACAAATCATAAATTGCTAAATCAATATGCATGGAAAGAAATAATAAACGTGGATGGAAATCAAGAAATAAATAATTTAATGTTAAATACAATATTAAATGCAATGTAGAGGATCGAGCGTATCGCCCACACAAGAATATTATATATATAAAGATAGAGAAGTTAGATTAGGATTCTCTTTATTATTTCTTAATTTATAACTAGTGATCAAAGTCAATAATTGCGAAACTTTGAGTAGAATAGGTATGAGTCCAATTCCAATATTTATAAAAAAATCATTTGTCATCGTCACTCAAATGCAAATGTGAGAGTTGAAACACTAAAAGAAAAAATACATTGTATGACGATCTTTTATGAAATTAAGTTTCCTTGATAATACCTCAAATTTATCATTTCCCAATGCCTTGGTAAATATATCTGCAATTTTTTTATTTGAACATATATGATTAAGACATAAAGATCCTTTATCTATTACTAATTTACTCACAAAATGATAATCCGTATCTGTATGTTTAAACTTGTCTTTAGTAACGGGATTTGAAGCCATGAACAGAGCTGAATTATTATCACAATGGATTTCAGGTCGCTATTGTCCTTTTAAACCTAAATTTCTACAAATGAACACACGCCACCTTAGGTTAACAGTAGCATCAGCAAAAGATCTGTATTCTGCTTCTGCACTAAACCTAGATACAATAGGTTGTTTTTTAGACGACAAATATACTAGATTACTTCCAATAAATACACAGATTACTGGTTTAGTATTAGAAAGATATTGTAAGCATCCTACCAAAGCTCTATATATATTGTTTTGGATCCTTTAGTTATGCTACAATTGGGCTGAATCTGGAAGAAGTATTTTTTTTTGTAGTGTAATACGTCGCTTGAAAGAAGACTTAGCTATCAAGGAAGTTGTTCTAGAAGATTCCACTTTGGAGGGACCACAAGCGCGGCCCGCCAGGATTCGGAAAGGGAAACATGATCCAAATTTCGTGTATTACTGATTGGCAAAATCGGTGATAGGCACAATCAAATCCTTAGCTTTTAGAAATTATTATTTCCGTTTTGTATTATTTCCGTTTGTATTTTTGAATGACTATAAATAAATGAAATGAAGGATGGATGAGCATCCAATTTAAAACCAAAACAACTCTCTCTGTCTCCGGCTCCTTAGAGAGAATTTCCGTCCTCCAACCTCCGGCCCTCTCTGGGAATAACTATCTTCCGTCGACTGACACCCTAGTGAGGTGTTACAAGTTCCTCCCCTCTCAAATCTTTTAATAATATCTAAAACACATGAAGATTGATCAATTGCTTTCGAACTTGGTATTGTCCTTATATTTGGTTTCAATTCCTAAATTTTTTCCTAATTTTCCTAAGTCCCTTGCTCATTTCATTTTATCTCTATACTCTATGTAACTTGGGCACTGCTCTTATCTTTTAATGAAATTTAATTGCTTTCAATTTCCTTCATTATATATATTGACCAGACAATTTCCTTCATTAAAAACAAATTTGAAGCCATACAGTTAATAAAACATAAGAAATTAAGAATTTACTTAGCATGAAATACCAAGCTCAAGGAGTCTGTTTCAGACCATATATATAACTTTATCATGAGGAGGTCCTATTTAGGTTTCAATAGAGACTTAGTCTTTCTTACACTTTATGACTTAGGTCAAGATATCACTATCATCATAAATCATCTTGTCTTATCGTGACCTACATTAATGTATCCACGTGAATCTATCATCACACTAATAACTTAAGAATTGTCATTATTAATATGTGTAGATTATTTACTTGATAAGATAATATAAAATATTGCTAACAATATATAAATGCCTGCATTATTCATTAATGAAGTTCCTTATTTATACATGGTTAAACGTGTTAGTGGATGTTGGACTATACGTTGGGTCATTCTCGACCCTAGTTGATAGAGTTGGTGGTTTGGGCTTGAAGCACATATTAAAACCAAGCAAAAATCTGTGAAAAGATTGGGTGGATTTTGATAAATGAATCAAAATCTTTGAATTAATAATGTTCATTGTTCAAATATATATATGGAAAATGGTGATCTCTTATTGATCTAGCTAACTATATATTGTATATGTAACAATCTTGATTAAAATAAGATAATATTGTCTAGTTTAATTTGTAATTACAAGCAACTAGTATCAAGATAGATTCGGGCAACAACGAATCTAGGATTTAAGCAACTAATATCACCATACAAATAAAATAGAAAAGAAAAGAACTTGAAAAGTATAATTATCGAAGAACATAATTAATTAATAAGATCTGATTTTAATAAGATCAATCTAAAGGTTTCTTAATAATTACTTTGGCACCTGAAGCTCTTTTAAATGACAATAATTCAATCAGAATATTGCCCATTTCATCTTTCCCAAATGGTATATTTTCCCAGTTTATTTTTATGTTAGACACCTCAAGCATTGGTGTGATTTCATAAATATATGCAATGAATCTCAATTCTGACTCTGATCCATGAACTTTGGTGACATCAATGATTTTGAGAGCATTGATGTTTGAAGAGCTGCTTCTCAGATCATTCCAAAACATATCTGGTGAAGACAATGATTCATCTTCAACTTCTAGATGTTCAAACTGTAATGGGGAAAAAAAATTGAATATAAAAAAAGTAAAATGTTAAATGAAATAGAGATTAATTACATGTATTAGAAGATAAGTCAATGATGGACAGTTTTTGAGGATGCAACAGACAATGGAAGTTTCTTTGGAGCAGTCCAAATTCACAAAGAGGTGAAGTTTTTTTAAGTGGTTGAATTTTATATCTTCTATCATGGAAGGATTAATATCAATTTTCTTAAACTGCAAAATAAAAGAAGAAATGAAGTACAAGTTAATAAAAAGAGAAAATAAAATGGAAATCAAACATATTAATAAATATAATTAATATATTACCAAAGAGTCATCATAATTTGAACCCCGAAATATAAGTAACTCAACATTTGAGAGATTACTTAGAACATTAGTCAAATCATAGAGAGATTCACTAGAATTCAATATGATTAGAGCATGGGTCAGCATTCTAGTTTCCTTAAATTCCAAATATGACAAGGAACCCAAAATTATCAAGGTCTGAAGATTAGAAGCGTGCAATATAAGTCTTTGTAGACTGCCAAAAAGAATTCGAACATCCAAAACCCTCAGAATTGGGCATAGTTTAATCAGAATCTCAAGTTTATTGTCGTAGTCAAATGTGATCGAGTAAAGAATAAGAGTGGTTAGATTTTTGAACCCATCAAATGAAGTAGGAAGTATTAATTTGCAGGACTTGAGATCTAAAACAGTCAGCTTATCAAAATAGAAGAATTGATCAAATAATCCATCCATATATCCACTTTGGAGGAAATAATTTCCCATATGTTGTTAAATTGAAACGTTCGAATATTACCTCTGTGAAGAAGAAGAAATTGAAGAACTTTACTCAAATATAGTAGCATCAATATAAATGGTTCCTTATCATTTGGAGTGAAAATGAATCGCTATCAAATATAAGATCTGACATAGATCTCCACATGTATCTGACATAGATTGTTGTGTTTTCAACTTACATTTTGTTTTTGCCATTGCTGAAACTGGAGATATTGAAAATTGATCGATCAACAGATTATTAAAAATAAGGAATCGAACAATAAAAGGAATATGATGATGCATTTTTCAATTCTCACCAGCCCTCGAGATAAAAGTAACAGAAAACATTTAAAAAAAAAAGTGAAAAAAAATCTGACCGATTTGATGACTAACTCAAGTGGTAACAGGAGAGGAAGAAAGAGCAAGAACGGGACACGAAAAGAGGAAGTGAGCCAGGAAGACTGCAATTAAACGACCGGAGAGGAAGAAAAAGCATGAACACGGATGCAATCACGATCACAGCAGCATCGTTTAGTTAGATGATGAAAAGAGGGAGGAGAGGCGGAAGGCTGCAATTGAAAAACTATTTATCTTTTCATCTTCTCTTTAATGTATGATTAAGAATGGCAGAAACCTTTAATTACACTCAATTTCCAATAATAAAAAAGCATTTATTAAACGAAAAAGAAAAAAAAACTGTTTCATCCTCCCTTTAATAAATCAATTCTTCTTTATTACTCGTAGAAACTCTTGCACTTAGAGCTTGAGGGGGGAGTCAAGAAGTAATTAGTATAAACAGAGTATTTAGCAGGTTATACTGATATGGACTAAAATATAAATAAATATAACTGTTGGGTTTATGCAGGTTTGCCAAGGAAAATAGAATAATTAAAGTACAAGGACAAAGCTGCAATATACACTATTTAAACATTGAAGGTTGTCCTGGAACTGGAATAATTGGAGTACAAGGACAAAGCTACAATTTACACAATTAATAATACGAGTGGACCAAAAGAAAGAAGGATTTGGGCCGTCTTTAGTAATTGGCCCAGTAACAGAGTTTTATATCAATTACAGTTAGCTAATCAGTTATAGTTAGTGTTAGCTAAAGATTTGTTAGTTTGGTTAATAACTCTGTTAAATATTGAAGTGGTTTACTAAATGAATATTCAATTATCACAGTATTACTGTTAATTACTTTTCTACAGTAATAACTGTTTTGAGAGAGGTTATACGAATAACCCTAAACTCTCCCCCTTTCTTCCTATTGCTCATCGTCCGACGAGCTCCGTCTCCCGGACATCACACATTCCTCTCCCAAAGTCATCACCGGAGAACCATCCACATTTAACAGAAACATGTTATTACACGTATGCCGGAAAAACGGTTTTTCTGTAAGGAAAAATACATGCGCTAGTGATGCGGAAGGTCTTTGTAGGCGTACCTTAGTTTGTTCCAAACAAGGGTCGACCAATGCAAACGTCCCACAACCAAATGTCACAATCGACATGCCACGTAAAATTTCGAACCCTCGTTGTGGATGTAAAGTAAAAATTACAATTATGAAGATGGATATTGTATGGTCCGTTTCAGTCTACAACAATGTACATAATCATGACCTAGCAACACCAAGCAAGAGAAGATTCCTTCCTGTCAATAGGAAAATCGATTATCATGCTAGGAACATTATACACGACGTGGAGGCAAGTAACATTGCTTCAAGTCAACAATATTCTTATATCGCCAATCAAAATAGCGGTTTGGAACAATGCCCTTTCCTGATATCTGATTACTACAACTTGCGTAGGGACGATTTGATCAATGTAAAGATCTATGGCATTGATTTAATGATTGAAAAATTTTAACAGATCAAATCAGAAGATTCAAATTTCTTCTATTCATACTTTATTGACGATGATGGTAAAATATTTTAATAAAATCACATAGTTTCATATTTTATTAATTTTTCACTAATACCTATGTTTCTTCGAGAGGAGCATTGAAACATTTATTTTGGGCAAATTCTATATTCATTCAGGATTACAAAAAAAACAGAGAGGCAATTACATTCGATACCACATATAACACAAATCGTTACAAACTTATCTTCGTCATGTTCTGTGGAGTCAATAATCATAGCAGTTCCATATTATTCGCATCAGGAGTACTTGCGAACGAGATGTCTGATTCATTTATATGGTTATTTTCTGAATTCAAAAAATGTATGTCGATTCCACCATATACAATAATAACCGATCAGGATGCTGCAATGAAAGTCGCCATTGAAAAAGAATTTCCAACTACTTTTCATTGCTTTGTAAATGGCATATAACTCATAAAATGTGTGATAAGGTTGGTCATGTTTATAGGAACAAACAAGAGATGTATCGGCTTCATGATATACTTAACAATTCTGAATCTATTGAAGCCTTTGAGACGAAATGGACCGTTTGGTTAAAAGATAATGGACTGTCTAATCATACTTGGTTTACGACAATGTTTTCTATTCAGAACAAGTGGTGTCCTATATACATGACATACTATTTTTTCGCCGAAATGCAGAGTACGCAAAGAAGCGAAGGAATGAATGCTTCGATCAAGACTAAGTTATAGAAATTCTCAACCTTATACGAGTTCGTCGGTTCACTCGAGACTGTTTGTAAAGGTCAACGGAATAAGCAAGAACTACTAGACCATAGAGATAGAGATTCTCTTACTCTGTTTTGTACTAAACTTCAAATAGAATCTAGCCTTCTTAATAAATATACATGTCAATCGTTTGTAATTTATCAACATCAGGTTTAGAAGAGCCTTTCATACTACATTAGAATATTAGTAAGTTACTTTAAAAAAATTCACATATTTTTGTGTACTCATTTTCTGTTTCATTTTTACATCCTTCTCTTACTTTCTAGGACAACATCACATATCAGTCGATTGGAATTTTCAACCAATTAATATTAGCGATGATCGATGTCTCAGATGGCAAAGATAAACCCAAGTGTTCATGCGGAATGTTTTCGTCAAGACATATTCTATGCCGTCACATTATTTCAATGCTAACCTTTTTAGGAATGACTAGTTTGTCGAACTCTTTGATATCTGTTCGTTGGTTTATGACCGAGAAAAATTTGGCAAAGACTATTTCAAGTCCTATGCATTCTACTGCGATTAATCAGATCTTCAACAAATTTAAAGAAATTGCATGTACTAGTATTCAGATAGAGTCAAATTTAGTTGCTGCACTAGAGGATTCATTCGTAAGTTGGAGCAAGAAAATCACATTATTTTTACCCCAAAATCTCAAACAAGATCGATCACTAGAATTCATCCTTCTGATAATTCTATTCCAAAGGTCATTAATCCGAAGATTGCGAAAACCAAGGGTAGCAGTAAAAATGTTGGTCGTCTTAGTAAAGCATATCCAAGATTCAAGAGTACTCGTGAAATGAAATTGACTAGGACAAAGGCATGTAGCAGATGCAAAATTGCTGGTCATACGGCCAAAAATTGTAACACTTAAATGTGAATATCTTGTATTACACAACTACTTTTCATTTTTGAACCAGGTTTCGTATGTAATGTTATGGATGCAAGACTTGTAAATTGCTTTTCTGATTTTTTGAATGTTTTCTTTCGTCCATTCCAATTTAAATTGTAATGGTATAATATAACCATCAACATTGAAGCATAATAATGAATTTTGCAGAAAAAAATGAATTAAGTTTCGTTTGATTTTTCCATTTTTGATTTTCGATCAATTCAATTAATGGTGAGACTTTGAGTGCCCCAATCTTTTTTTATTTTGATTTACATCTTCTGATTCTTAGATTATACTGAATATTGAATCAGTTTTACAGGAGATATAGCAAGGACAATCTTTTTGAAGATAAATTGGAGAAGATTATAATAGAAATAAGAATGAAATATCTTCAAAATACGTCAAAAATATTGCAAAATAGAATGCAAACATCTAACATTCTCAAATTTTTAATTATGTAATGTTTTAATTAGAAATAGGAAGCATTAAAATAAACAAAATACATAATTTTTTTAACAATCAATGTTTCTCGAAATAACACCAATTCCCTCCAAGCCAGAAAAAAGATACTTTGACAGCAGAAGCCCTTTCAAATGATAATAATTCCTTCAAAATATCAACTTTCTTCTCAATGCTTAATTCATCCATATAATTGATCCATTTTACAGAGAATTCCGAAGAATATATTTAATGGACTTCATTTCCGATGTCAATCCTGAATAAATATTGATGTCAAAATTTTTTATATGTTTAAACTTTAAGGAAATATTTTCAATTTCTTTAGAGCTTGTCAACTCTCTTTTTGGACGGTCTAGAGACACAGTGAGATTGAGTGTTTTCAAAAGCTTGAATTTAATCTCTTTTAATGCTGAATAGTCTACCTTGCAAAAGAAATTAATCACAAAAAAACCATCAGCATTTAAGAAGAAGAAGATAATTATGAGTTTTTCAAATAAGCAATTTACCAGGCAAAAATCGATTGCAGAAAGTTGAAGATTAGACACCTTTGAAAGACTGCCAAGAAGATTAGGCAAATCGTAGGGACGTTTATCTGTCCTAGAAAGGCGTACTTTCACAATCAACGGAGTTTGCATAAAATTCAACGGAGAAAAAGGACCACGATAGACATGAAGATTAGAAGTATTTAAATTTAAAACTGATGAGTAATCATAAAAATGAAGATCCAACTGCTTGAGGAGTGGAGACAAATCGATCAATCTTTGAAGTGTTGTTTCGCTAGCAAATGTGATATAATGAAGAACAAGAAAGATTAAGCTTTTAAACCCATCAAATGATGATGGAAGTTTAATTATCCAAGTGGACTTGATATCTAACGTGGTCAATTTATCAAAATCAAATACCAAGGATGGAATCAAAAAATATCCATTAACGAAATATTCCGTATCATAATTATCATAAAAATAAAGTCCAATGTAAGTTTCTCGATGACCATCCAAATGATCCAATAATATATTGATATTTGAGGAACTGATTCGTCCAACAATATCTTTCAATGCGAATATCTGAATATTGCCTCTGTAAAGTAACATAAACCGAAAAACTTATTTCCAAACTCTTCCGTATTTTGAAATTATCCAAGGCAATCAATAATGCGGCTCGATATCTCGGCCATCGGTTTGAATATCACAGTTCAAAATTTTAACCTAAGTCGAGGTTCGAGGCCTCGACATTTTGACTTGGTCAACAATGCGGCATCAATATTCTCGAAAGGAGCCAGACATCGACATCCTTCCAAAAATAGAGCAGAGCCCAACATTTCGACATTCTTGAAGGGAGTCAAACATCGACATCCTTCCCAAGGAAGAGCAGAGCTCGACTTTTTAAAGGGGAGTCAGACATCGACATCCTTTCAAAAATAGAGCAGAGCTCGACAATTTTCAGAAGTCAGAGATCGACATCCCTATGAAAGGAGGGAAGATATCGATATTTTGTCAGAAGTCAGAGGTCGACATCCCTATGAAAGGAGGGCAGACATCGACATTTTTTCAGAAGTCAGAGGTCGACATCCCTATTAAAGGAGGGAAGATATTGACATTTTGTCATAAGTCAGAGGTCGACATCCCTATGAAAGGAAGGCAGATATCGAAAAAATTTCAGAAGTCAGAGGTCAACATCCCTATGAAAGTAGAGAAGACATCGAAATTTTTTCAGAAGGTAGAGGTCAACATCCCTATGAAAGTAGGGAAGATATCGACATTTTTTTAGAAGTCAGAGGTCGACATCCCTATAAAGGCATGGCAGATCTCAACATTTTTACATCCCTATAAAAGAGGGGCAGAGCTCGATATACAATATTTTTCAAAAGTCATAGATCGACATCCCTATGAAAGGAGGGAAGATATCGACATTTTGTTAGAAGTCAGAGGTCGACATCCCTCTGAAAGGAGGGCAGATATCGACATTTTTTCAGAAGTCAGAGGTCGACATCCCTATGAAAGGAGGGCAGATATCGATATTTTTTCAGAAGTCAGAGGTCGACATCCCTATGAAGGGAGGGTAGATATCGACATTTTTACATGCCTATAAAAGAGGGGCAGATCTCAACATTTTTCCAGAGGTCAGAGATCGACATCCCCATGAAAGGAGGGCAGATCTCGATATTTTTCATAGAAGTCAGAGATCGACATCCCTACAAAAGGAGGGCATATCTCGACATTTTTCCAGAGGCCAGAGATTGACATCCCCATGAAAGAAGAGTAGATCTCGATATTTTCTCAGACAGGATAAAAAGTCGACTTATGATAAAATTTGACATACACTCATCAAAGAACAAGGTATAAACAAGAAAGAAAAGAAGTATACCTTTATTCAGAAAAACTATATGATTACAAGTGATGGAAAAAAATATTACAAGTTCCTACTTAAAATTAATACGACGGTGCAGTTGCCTGAGAACATGATTCTGCGGAGACCTAGCACGCCTGGGACATCTCTGACGTCAGCCACGAGAAGGAGCAACTGAAGAAGCTCCAATAGAAAGGTCCCCAACAGACCATTCTTCGAAAATTGATTCTCTGACAGCAACAACAATACTCTACCGCTCAACTATTATTTTACGCAGAGAAGGAAGATCCAATGCAGAAGCCTGAGGATCTAAAAGATTAAAAATTCGATCCAGCTCCTCAATCTCTCCCTAAATAAAGTCAGCAAAGAGACTCACAAGAAAAGCCATGGATGATGAAAAAAATGGAGGCTTGAAGGGACTATTTATAGATCTCAAGACTCCACAACAACCCTAGCAAAAGGACAAAAAATAGTAACTGACTCAGAAGTCGACTTTTCTGAGGTCAACACAAGAGCTCGACTTTTTAAGGTCAGCACAAGAGCTCGCTTTTGTAGATCAATACAAGAGCTCGACTTTTTCAGAGTTCAGCATAAAACCTCGACTTTTTAAGTCAGCACAAGAGCTCGACTTTTTCATAAAAGCCCGACCTCTTTGAAAAGTTTACCAAGGAAGGAGGGTGTAGGAAAAATACTCCTGATACTTTGAAAAGATCACCAAGGCAGGGGGTGTAGGAAAAATACTCATGATATTTTGAAAAGTTCACCAAAGTAGGGGGTGTGGCAAAAATACACCTAATGTTTTGAAAAGTTTACCAAGGCAGGGGGTGTAGGAAAAATACTTCTGATTTTATGAAAAGTCCACCAAGATAAGGGAGTGTAGGAAAAATACTCCTGATATTTTTAAAAGTTCACCAAGACAGGGGGTTTAGGAAAAATACTCATGATACTTTGAAAAGATCACCAAGGCAGGAGGTGTAGAAAAAATACTCCTGATGTTTTGAAAAATTCACCAAGGCAGGGAGTGTAGAAAAAATATTCCTGATATTTTGAAAAATCCACCAAGGCAGGGGGTGTAGGAAAAATACTCCTGATTTTTGAAAAGTTCATCAAGGCAGGGGGTGTAAAAAAAATACTCCTAATGTTTTGAAGAAATTTCACCAAAGCAGGTAGGTGTAAGGAAAGTACTCCTGATATTTTGAAAAGATCACCAAGATAGGAGGTGTAGGAAAAATGCTCCTGACATTTTGAAAATCCACCAAGGCAGGGGGTGTAGAAAAAAGACTCCTGATATTTTGAAAAAACCCTCTCAGTCTCCGGAAACGGCAGCAAGAGAGGCCTTGAAAGTGTAGGGATCTGTTGGTCACACCGCCAAGGTAGATCATATCCTCTGAAAGAGGTAACCACAATAATGGTACGAAGACAGAATGAACTGAATCACTAAAAGATATTTGAACTCCTACAGTTACTGGACGCAGTAACAAAGTAGGACGCCAAACTAACTCCACCTACGAAAGCAGTAGGCAGAGGAGGTTTTAGTGATAATAGGGTCAGGAAGCGTACCACATTCAAGTCTACTCCACCTACAAAAACAGTAGGCGGAAGAGAACACAAGAGCAAAAATACGCACCCCACCTACAAAAGTAGTAGGCAGAAGGGTCGGTGTTCAGCACGTTAACTCCACCTACGAAAGCAGTAGGCAGAGGAGGTCTCAGTGACATAAAAAGTTTCACGAAGAAACACACACATTAACTCCACCTACGGAAGCAGCAGACAGAGGAGGTCTCAATGACGAAAAAAGGTCATACAGTGCCTCATCAAGAGAAGAGAAAATATAATCTCCACTACGGAAGAAGTAGTAGTGGAGACCTTACCGAAAAGGAAACTCCATCTACGGATGCGATAGAGGAGGAGACAAAAGAGTACAAAAACTTCTAGTCAAAGAACATGCTAATAGTTGCAAAGGGAGGAGGTACTCGAACATTGCTCGGAAACGCTTTAACAAGGCATCCAGGAGGACAGCAGGGCTTCGTAGGGAAGTCGGGCTAAACAGGTTGCTTAAAGGGAGCACTTCTTCTGGGAGGCACCAGACAATTATTGCTAGAGGTACGTGACAACCTCCGATGAAGTGTAGATATAACTTTGCTACCGGGAAAGGGGGGAGAACTGGTGATATAGGATCACACATCCCTGGACATCACCAGCAACTCCCATCCCAGCATGCAAAGAGGGGGGAATACTGATAGTACGAGGTCCGACACACAAACCATGGTACTAAAAGACGTATCCCAAAATATCTGACACGTAGAGGGGGGAATACTGGTGATACAGTATCTCGAACTTGGTCACAACATACTAGCAACTAGAGGTTCGGATAGCCCAAGATGAGCTGAGGCACCTATTTCAGGTTTGGGGAGGTCCCAAGTCAGCTCTTGGAAGATCGACTTTCCTAGAGGTCGACTTTTCTAGAACTCAACTTCCTTAGAAAGTCGAGCTCAGGAAAAGTCGGACCTTAAGGAAGTCGATCCTAGAAAAGTAGACTTCGGACCAGATCTGGTCAGTTTGGCGGTTAGGCGGTTACGACTCAAATGACCAGATTGCCCCCATAAAAATTCCTATAAATAGAAGGCACCTCTCACTCATTTGGGAAGGTCATTAGGAGTGGGAAGTCACAGCGAAGCTGAGCTCTGAGCAATTGAGTCCCGGCCTGATTTCCCCGCGGAGTTCCCCGCCTTGTGCTTATTCGAAGCGTCGTCGAGCACTGGTCAGGTTCCACACTTATCACCGATCGATATACAAACCTGAAAATGGATTTTTTATTCAATCGCGTTTACTTCTCTCGTTCTAGTCCAGTTTTCACCGCGTCGGCTGATCTTGCAGCTCCTATATATCGTCTTTACCTCGCTGCGCCGACCGTCTGTGCCTCACCACTGATCTCCAACTCCGGTAGCCATCCGTCCTCCACCGATCCGCAACTTTGTCGACCACCCTCCCTCCGTAAGTGTATGTTTTTGCTTCTCGCTTCTTCGTTTTTCTTCTTGCTTCTTCACTTTATAATTCTACTACCGGCCTCTTCTCCCTTCTTCCATGTTTTTCTTTCTTTTTCCCCTTCGATTTCTTAGTGATATTTATTTTTAATCGATTTCTTCCCTTTCATCAACTTCAATTTCTTCCCCTTCAATTTTTTTAATGTTCGATTTTTATATTTCAATTAGTACCGAGACTTTTATTTTTATATTCTTACTGATTTTTATATTTCGATTTATATTGTTAGAGTTACTGATTACTATAGTATTTTGATTTACTGACTAGTATAATTATTGCCTTTATCTTAAGTTAGTTTAATTTAATGTTATTTGTAAATAGTCTTAAATAATTCATATATGTTAAAAATATGCTTAAAATAAATAATTATTTAAAAAATAATTAATTTTAAATTGTTTAAATAATTGTTTAATTTTTTAATTACTGATTTTATTCGATAGAATTGATTAATAATTTCCATGAATTAAATAATTTTTTAAATAATTTATTTATTTATTTATTTAGGGTTAGGGTTAGGATTAGGATTAGGGTTAAATAAATATAAATAAATAAATAAAAATAAAAGTAATTAAATAATTAATATTCATTTATTTTTTAGTTGATGAATAATAGTTTAATTATTATTTTTTAATATTTTAATATTTTTAAATTGTTTAAATAAATATTTAATTAAATTATATTAATAAATGTTTAATTAAATTGTTTTTACTGATTATATGAATATCATATTTATGTAGATGTCGAATACTTCGGTTGTCGACAAATCTTGATTAAATATGCTTTGAACTGGTTTAGAATTTAGTAGAGGACTTAAAGCCATTACTGAGTATGCTGTAGCAAACACTAAAGGTAGATCTAAAGTAGGATGCTTTCCATGCACGTGTAATGACTGTATCAATAAGAAGATATATAATTTCTATTCTGAAGCTGTTGCTAGATTCAATATGGTTTTCTCCAAACCACGTAGATCACAAGAAACTACATGATCTAAGCTTGTAAATGAAGAAGGTGCGATTTTAGAAGATCCAACTCCTTTTAGAATGTTAGTAGGATCATTGCAATATTTAACATATCAAGTTAATCGAGTTTCTTAATTTCTACAACAGCCTCGGCCATCTCATACGACTGCGCGCGGCTAAGAGGATTTTAAGGTTTGTTAATGGAACAATTCAAAATGAAATTCATTTTACAAAAACCTCAACTAGGAATTTAGTGGCCTTCTATGATTCTGATTTTGTAAGAGATCCTAATGACAAGAGGTCGGTTACAGGAATTTGCATTTGGTGATAGTCACGGCGCCAACAAATAGAGATTTGGATAGCCCAAGGTGAATGGAAATACATGTATAGGTTAGGGTAGGTTCCAAGTCGACTTATGAGAAGGTCCACTTTTGCAGGCCGACTTTGTCCAGGTCGACTTTCTCTGAAGTCGACCGGGTTAAAGTCGATCTCTAGAAAATTTGACCTGGGGAAAGTCGACATCCCAGAAAGTCGAACTGAAACCAAATCTTAGTTAGGCGGTTGCAACCCTAATGATCAGATTACCCCCATAAGAAGTCCTATAAATAGAAGGTCACTTCCATTTATTTGTGCAGGTTAAATTTCAGAGAGAAGTCCCAACGAAGCAGAGCCAGAGCAACTGAAAAGTTCGAGTTCATTTTCGCGTGGAGTTTCCAGCTTGACGCTTGTTCGAAGCGTCGTCGAACACCGATTAAGTTCCACCATCATCAACATCTTATTAGGAAACAATCTTGATGAGGGTGGAACCCGATCAGTGTTCGACGACGCTTCGAACAAGCATCTAGCGGGGAACTCAGTTGCTCTGGCTCTGCTTCGCTGAGACTTCTCTCGCTGGAATCAACCTGTCCGAATGAAAGGAGGTGCCCCTCTATCTTGGAGTTTAGAGAATTTTGTTTTATTTTTTCCCCTTCTTTCATTCTGTTTTTTCCTTTCTTTCTTATTTGTCAGTTTTCTTTGTTTTCTTCTTCATTTATTGATTGCATGTGTTAATTTACAGGTAGATTACAAATTGTGAAATAAAGAAGAATGTGTTTTTCTTTCTCTTTGTTTTTCTTTTGATTTGATGACTACTTGTTTTGTTGTTTGTATTTCAGGTAAGGACAAGCAGCTACGAGAATAAAGAATAGCACAACCAAGAGAAGGAGGTTGGCAATGATATATTAGTTGAATTGACGAAAGGGTTTTTCCAGTATAATTATTAAAAGAAGAGCAAAAGTAAGGATCCCAGATGGGCTTTTTACTCCTCACGTACAACACCTCAAGTAATCATCAACTGTGACTTTAGTGGAGCTTAAATCTGGAAATTATTTAATAATGAGCTAAAATAAAGCATGGATCATGAAGATATTGAGCATTATTAAGATAGAGTATTATTAAGCATGGATCACTAAGAGAGTTAGTTATAGAATAGTTAAGATAGAGTATTATTAAGCATTATAACTCTATAAATTATATTGTAATTTCATTACAAATCAGATACTTGTCCTTATGCTATGGTTTAATTTTGATAACAAGAATTAAATGCACAAGAATTCTGTCTATATATAATATCATCAGTAATCGATGAAGAGAACCGACAATGCCTTTCTACGATTAAACTTTTCAAATTTCCGATCGCTCTATCCCTTCACAAATCTGATTTCAGAATGAAGTATTTATTCCTTAGGTTTCCAGCTCGTGCATTGATCCTTATATAAAGGGATTTATAACCAAATTGTTACTAGGATCTTTCTTTTTTTTTTTTTTTTTTTTTTTTTGCAAATATTAAAAGTACGATCCTAATTGTAGAATCACAAGTTTGTATTTTGTATTATATAACATCGATCAATTTTGATTTCAAAGGTTTTGATATGATTACACTTTAAGGAAATATTTTCAATATCTGAGGAGCTTGTCGACATTATTGATGTAGTCTGTGTAAAGTATAAAAAAATGGATCAAAATTCTATATTTTTATCATTAATAAACAATGAAATGGTAAATATGGATAATCAATATGATCTTACAGATGTTATTTGAAGATGAACCAATGCCGGAGAATTTTCAAGGATACAATTAACTACAGCATATTCTTGAGGACAGTCTAGAGACACAGTTGAGATTGAGTGTTTTCAAAAGGTTGAATTTAATCTCTTTTAATGCTGAGTAGTCAACCTTGCAAAATAAATTAATCACAAAAAAAACATCAACATTTAAGAAGAAGAAGAAGATAATTCTTAGTTTGTCATATAAGAATTTACCGGGCAAAAAGGTGTTGCAGAAAGTTCAAGATTAGACACCTGTGAAAGACTGCCAAGAAGTTTAGGAAAATCATTGGGACGTCCACCTATCCTAGAAAGGCTAACTTTCACAATCAACGGAGTATGCATAAAACTCAAATGAGAAAACCGACCACGAAATTTCAGGACACGAAGATTAGGAGTATTTAAATTTAAAACTAATGAAGGGTCATAAAAACGAAGATCCAAATGATTGAGGAGTGGAGACAAATTGATCAATCTTTGGAGTGTTGTTGCGGTATCAAATTCAATGCAATGAAGAACAAGAGAGATTAAACTTTTAAATCCATCAAATGATGATGGAAGTTTAATCATGCAGTGGTACTTGACATCTAACTTGGTCAATTTATCAAAAGAAAATACCAAGGATGGAACCAAATAATATCTATTATCAATAAAAGAAGAAAATTCCAATATAAGTTGTTGAATTTGATGAACAACCAAATGATCCAATAATATATTGATATCCGAGACGCTGCATCAAAATCGATACGGTCGTTCAATGCAAATCTCTGAATATTTCCTCTGTGAAATAACATAAACCGAAAAATTCTGTGAATATTTTGAAATGATCCAAGGGAGTCAATATTGATTTCAGACATTGATCTCCATTTGTATCTCCAGGTTGTTGACAATAAGCTGGTGTTTATGGATTCTTCTAATGGCAGCCGCACAAGAATGTTATCCATGATATCATCAGGTAGAGTGCTGAGCCTATCCTTGTCTGATTTCATTTTCTCAGATTATTTTGATATCTCTTAAGAATGTTCTTCAACATATGTAATCAACCAACGGAAAAAAATTGAAAATAAGCAAACATTCAACAAGTTTGTTTGAAGACAAGTAGTAAAATAAAAAGAAATAAACATACCAGTGATTGAGTGAAGAAGTATAAACAATAAGTTGATGCTTGCTGATTTGAGCTGGTTGGTATACAAAGAAAAGTAGTGAAGAAAAAACCACTTGTGTAATGAGATTATAAAGGGAGGGAAAGAGAAAACAAAGATAGGAAGGAATTTAAAGCTGTTAAAAATACACCAAAAACTACTTAAACCTGTGGATTTCACCGTAGACAGAGAAATACTAGTTCAAATGCAACTATTTTTTTAACCAAAAAATATACAATCAGAATGAGAATGAGAATGTTCACTCGCAAGAGCAACCCATGAACAAACGTAGTAGACAGAGCAATACTACCTTGCCCGATACATTACAATGGAAGAAGTAAACATACATAAAAAAAATAAATAAAGAAGAACATAGTATATGTATAAACATCCGTACAACCCATGAACGGAGGTTTTTGGAAGATTCTTGGGGAATGAAGCAGATCTATATTATAAAAAAATAAATAGGAAACATATAGTCTTTTACTTACGGATGCGTCGTGCAAGCTTTTCCAGTGATCTGAGATACAACCACGGAAGACAACAGCGATTGTTCGAGACAGAGACGAAAAAAGAAAATGATCCGGCGGACGATACCTCAAGACAGAAACGATAATAAATGAAAAGAAAAGATATCCGGCGATATCTTTATCAGACGGGAGGAGACGGCTGTCTTCAATTTTACTTAAACTGAAATGACATGTCTTCAATATCACACATCTTTATTACTGACAAAATATTTGACTATTACATAAAACACTCTAATATCCAAAGAATATTATCTATTTTATGTTTTCATTGCCATTTAGGAACATCCAACGGTTTCCATTAAATGAAACACATCAAACGGTTTGGAACAGTTGCACATTTAGCGCATACCCCAATAAATATATCGATCAAGTATATAAAATTACAGACGAGTCGATGAAAAAGTCTTTGATCGATTTAGGTATTCACATAATATTTATTAAGTATTGATTTATTAAGTTGTTGGACTGGTTTAAAAAAGTAAACTCACGACACTTAACCTAGTATAAGTGTTCTTTTAGAATTGTCAACCCCCTCCCCTGATCGACTAGGGGAGGTATTTATAGTATTCTTTGCCCACTCCTGGGCTTTGTAGGTTCGTCGGCCAACTTGATCCTTCGGTCCCATTCGTGCGCCTGGGCCCTGAAGACCACTCGCGGTTCCTTCGCCTTCTCCTGCTGAGGCTACCGGCCGTCGCCGTCGGTCGCGCGGCCACCGCCGCTCCCATGGGTCCTCGTCCCTTCCGGCTACTGACCTGCGCCATTTCTTGTCGGGGTTCCCAAAGCCGAGCCGTTAGCTGGTGGGCTCGCTTCTATGGGTGCGGCGCCCGGGACGCCCTGACGCTCTCTATCTTTTTTATCTATCGCACTTGTAACTCGTTATTGTTTTTCTTTTTTCTTCACCGTACTCCTGCCTGCTGTAACCTTTGCTTTGTTAGTAAGATGTTGTATTTCTCACTTTTTTATTTTCGTTTTGATTTAGCCCTTGCGTGTTGGTGCAGTTTTATGTTATTCGACGTCCTCTGCTGACGTCGCCCGAGCCCTTCTCGAGCTTCGCCCGTCCTTCGACTCCCTGACAGTTCCTCCTTTCTCCCCTATCCCGGGGACTCCCGCCTGCTATTCGGTTTCACTCGACACGTCGACGGGTCCTCTCGGCCCTCACTTGGGGACTCCCCCGGCTTGTCTAATTTGCTCCATTCGGTTGTTGGGGCCGCTGGGCTCTTTCCTCGATGCCTCCCCGCGTCCCCGTCGCATGTGTCGGGTGCCGTCATTCATCCCGTTCTTCGATGACTTGGGCCGTGGGCTCCCTCAAGGCCCGCCTCGACCCATCACTCTCAAGTATCCACGACGCTTCGTCTTCTGTGCCCAACCCCCTATATAAACTCCCTCTCCTCTCATTTTCTCTCACTCTCCACTCCGACTCTCACTCTCATCTTTTCCTTTTCTCACTCGCTCTCCTTCTCCCAGGATTCTGATGGCTTCTGCTTCTTCACCTAAAGCTGGCTCCACCACGAACTCCACCATAGCTCGCTTCTTCGACGAGCCTGACAGCAAGAATCCGCTGTCCAACATCACCGCCAACGCTATCCGCGACGCTCTCGGCAAGATGGGCCAAAGTGGCCTTGAGTTCGTGGAGGCCGAGAAAAGGCTTGCCTCTCGTCCGCCTGCCGGCATGGTGGCCTTGTACGTCAAATACGCCGACTACGCCCTGAAGCTTCCTCTCTCCCCTTTTCTAGCCGAGGTGGTGCGGTTTTGCGGCATCTCTTTTTCCCAGATCCCGCCGGCTGCCGTCGACCGCCTCGTGACGTTCTCGTAGCTCTGTCGCCGGTCTGGCGTTGAAGCCTCATTACCCGTATTCCTTGTCTGGTTCTCGATGACTGCGATATTGTCGGATCCTCGCCGCGTGTTGGTTGCCCAACGAGGGGGCATGCTTTGTTCGACCAGATGGTCGATCGGTCCCACAACTGGCGCGTCCGGTTTTTCTTCGTTTCGCTCGAGGTCCTTGGTCCTCTCGACCCGTCGTTGCCTTCTCGCTGGGGCCTTTTAATGCAACTAAAAAACCACACGACTCCTCCCACCAACACTCAACTGGAACCTCTGCAGATGAACGCGAACGAAGTGCTCATCAAGATTTACCGTCAAGGGGCCGTGAACGTTCGAACGTTGTCCACCTGGACCTACGATGAGCACCTCGACCTGCCCATTCTGGTGGACTACTATACCCGGGATGGCCCGCCGAAGCGTTCTCATAAGAAAAAAATCCATCGACGGCCGAGCCATTCAGTTCCACGTTCCTTCGCCCCTGCCCCGAACTCCCAAAGACGCGCTCGAGGCCGAGCATGATGCCGTTCTCCACGATCGCCGGGCCAAGAAACGAAAAAGGAAGAAAGTCCGGGCTGACAAGAAAAAGATTGAAGACTTTGAGTGTGACTCTCCACCACCCCGGATTCCTTCCCTCGGCCCGTTGGACGCTCAAGACGAACTTCTTCGTGATGGGCTGGACCCCCTGCTATTTCAGAAGCTTGTGGAGTCCTGCGAGCATTCTTCTAAGTTCTTTGCCTGCGTTGACCCGTCGTCCTCCGTGCCCCGTCTTGGTGGGATTTTTAAAGACAAGCTCTCGTTCGTTGACTCCTGGCTCCAGGTGGAGGAGGAGTACCTTCGGCAGTTCACCCGCGCCCTCTCGAATCTCGAACTCGACTTCCATCACCAACTGCTCCAGCTCTCCGTTCTGTCCAAGGTCCGTTTGCAGCAGGGCCTCCGCCAGGGTGAAGAGATCGCGGATCTGCGCGCCCAAGTCGCCGCTATGTCTGCAGAGATGGTACCGTCTTGCGGGAGCGGGATCAGTTGGTCGCGGACGTCTCGAAAGCAGCCGAGGAGCAACGGATCCGTCAGGTCGAGGCCGAAGCTGCTTGCAAAGTCACTGCCAAAGCTGCTGAGGATGAATTCATTGAACAATTCGTGCCTGCCTTTGAAGACCACCTGGCGGACCTGAGGATAGACCGTGCGGTCGAGCTCGCGGATCGCAAGCGCACCAGCTTCTGGAAGGGCTACTTGCACGGGCGGAAGATGTGTGCCCTCGTTCATCCCCCCCTCGCCGATCTAGTCGTGCCGCGGAGCGTCCGTGACTGGGAGACTTGGCAGGATGACGGTATTCCCAACTATCAACCCTCCGTGGACATGAGCGAGGGCAAAAAGGGAAACCTGGAGGCCGACTTTCCCGAGTATACTGAGCCTTTTTTCAAATGACCCGGCCTTCTGTTCGGCCGCAACTATTTTGTTTTCGTCCATTTCAACATTTCAACACTTAGCGTTTTTTGTAACTTAAATTTTGAACACTTAGAATTTTATTCTTCTCTCTTTTGCTTCCTTGTAATATCTTGCTTTTGTGCTCGTACTTGCCGCGTGCTTCCCTTCGGAGGGCGGCCCGGGCCGTCCGTGCGCCCCCCAGTAGTCTCCCGACCCTTCTCTAGTTTCGTCGTTCCCGCCTCGCTCCTGTTACGGGGGATCGGGCATTCACCCTCCCTTCATTTAACACTTAGTTTTATTCTTCTCTCTTTTTATTCCTTGCAATATCTCGCTTTCGCGTTTTTACTCATTGTGTTTTTCTTTTTGAGGAGCGGCCTGGGCCGTCCGGGCGTCCCCGCGTGGTCTTCCGACCTTGGGGATCCTCACACGGCCTTTCCAGCGGGCCGCTCTTTCTCATTCCCCCCTCACGCGTAGTTCGGGTAAAGGAGCACCTCGGGTGCTTTTCATTAGGCATCTTGTGCCTTTATCAAGTGATGAAATTGTTACAAGGGAAAAGAGTCGGGAAAAAAAAACATAGAATGGGTGTGCCGCCTCGGTCCTTATCGCTTGTATTTTTCCAAGTTGTCGGCATGCCATGTCCTTTCTATTTCTTGCCCGTTCTCGTACCCTAGGCGAAAGATGTGTGGGTGGACTTCGTCTATGATGACGTACGGGCCTTCCCATCTTGCCGAAAGCTTCTCCTTTGTCTGGTCCACTCCTGTCACCTTGGCGTTCCTCAGTACCAGGTCGCCCGGCGTCAGGTTTTTCTCGACGACCCTCTCATTGTGGTATCTCGCCACCCTTTGTTTGTATGTGAGGTCCCTGACGGACGCCTCCTCTCTCTACTATTCCAAGAACTCGCTCTCTAAAAGCATTGCTCTGTCGTTCGCCCCTGGCTGGAACTGCTCGATTCGGACTATCGGCCACACGAGCTCGGCAGGTACGACCGCCTCGATTCCGAAAGTAAGGGCGAAGGGAGTTTGGTCGGTGGGGGTTCGGATTGTTGTGCGATACGCCCATATTGTCTCGGGGACCTTGTCCGCCCAACTTCCTGGGTGTTCGCCCACTTTCCTTTTGAAGATGGACACTATCGTTCGGTTTGTCACTTCCACCTGCCCGTTCACCTGCGGATGGTATACTGGCGCGAAGCTTAACTTGATTCCGCTGTCTTTGCAGAATTCCTTTAAATTTTTCCCCGTGAACTGCGTCCTATTGTCCGTTATTATTTGGATCGGAACTCCGAAACGGCAGATGATGCTTCTGAAGACAAAATTCACCACATTCTGCTCGGTGATCGTGTTTGTGGCCTCCGCCTCGGCCCACTTTGTGAAATAGTCTACCGTTACGAAGAGGAACTTCCTTCCTATCGACGCCAATGAGAAAGGGCCTACGATGTTGATCCCCCATCTCGCGAATGGGATGGGTGTCATTACCGCCCTCATCATGGTGGACGTCCGTCTCTGGACGTTCGAGTATCTCTGGTATTCGTCGCACCGGTCGACGATTTCCTCCGAGTCCTTTATTGATTCGGGCCAGTGATAGCCGTGCCTGGCTACTTGTTTCTCCAAAGCTCTTCCACCTTGGTGTGCCCCGCTTGCGCCCTCGTGGATGCTTCGCGTGATGGCTTTCCCGTCCTCCCGCGACACGCACAGTCGTAGGGGGGCCTCTTCCACGGCGGACCGTCGGTACAGCTTGCCTTGTGCCACTACGAACCAGGCGGCCCTGTTCCTAAGTTTTCTGGCCTCCATTGGATCCGCTAGCTTTTCGCCTGCCTCGATGAATCTGCTAATCGGCGTTCTCCAGTCTCCCGAAGTTATCACCCCGCACAGTGTTGCCTCGGAGCCGCGGATCTCGTCGGGTGCTCTTGGTTCTCGATCTGAATCCATCTTCCTTCAGCTTTTCCGGGGGATGCTCCCAGCTTGGCTAGCGTGTCGGCCTCCCCGTTATCCTCTCTCTCAATCTGGGAGATCCTCTATTCCTCGAGCCTGCTCAAGGCCATTCTGACTTTGGTCACATAGACTGACATTGAGTCTTCTTTGGACACGAAGTCCCCCCTTACTTGGTTTGCCACTAGCCGGGAGTCTGTGTGGAAATGCACCTTGGCCGCGCCTAGCGCCCGCACCAGCCTGATCCCGATAGGAGGGCTTCGTACTCCGCAGCGTTGTTGGTCACCCGAAATTCAAAGTGGATCGAGTACTCGATCTTTTCTCCCATCGGGGTTTTTATCACGACCCCTGCGCCGCAGCCCGTGCTACTGGACGACCCGTCCACATGGGTCGTCCACCATCGGTCGTTCGCTTTCCCCTGTCTCTCAGGACTAGCTCGACCATGAAGTCTGATACTGCATGTCCCTTGATTACCTTGGACGGTACAATATCTATGTGGAATTCGCTAAGTTCCATGGCCCACTTAGTTAGTCCTCCCGAGATGTCTGGCTTTTGCAAAAGCTGGAACATCGGGTGGGCCGTTGGGATTGTAATGGCTTCAACCTTCGGACCGTCGAGATAACCGCTGGGGCCAATTTCTCGATATTTGGGTACCTTTCCTCCGCTCCCTGCAGCGATCGGGAATGGTAATACACTGGCCTCTGCGCCTTCCGCCACCGACAGCAGTACTGTGCTGACGGCCGTATCCGAGCATGCGACGTACATGGTGAGCGGCTCCCCTCTCGCGGGGGGCGAAGTGTCGGTAAGCGAGATAGCTGACTTTTGAGCTCCTTGAATGCCTCCTCACATTCGTTTGACTACGCCATTCTGGGGCCGGGCTTCTTCAGGAGCTGAAAGAACGGGCGCAGGGGGTCCGTCATTCTTGGCAAGAACCTACTCAGGGCCTCTACCTTTCCATTCAGCTTTTGGACCTCCTTTTATCGTCTGTGGTGGGGTCATGGCCATGACGGCTTCGACCTTCTCCTCCCTCGGCTTGATCTCTTCTGGCGTGATCCGGAACCCTAGGAAGTGCCCTTCCTTGACCAAAACGCACACTTCTTTGCCTCCAGCTTTAGCCCTGCCCTCCAGACATTAGCGAGTGTCTCTTCTAGGTCGGCTAGGTGCGTCCCGGTTATCTTCGATCGGACGAGTATGTCGTCCACGGGCTAGGTGCGTTCCTGCCTATCTGCTCCCCAAATACCTTGTCCATTAGCCTCTGGAAGGTAGCCACCACATTTCTCAGACCGAACGACATTACCTTGAAGCAGAACGTGCCCATCTCCATGATGAACGACGTCTTCTCCTTGTCCTCCCTTGCCATGGGCACTTGGTTGTACCCCGAGTGCGCGTCCATGAAATTCAACAGTTCGCACCCGGAGCTCTGGTCTACTAGTCGGTCTACCGACGGTAGTGGGTAGCTGTTCTTAGGGCATGCTTTGTTGAGGTTCGTGAAGTCGGCGTACATGCTCCACCCCGCGTCCACCTTTCTCACCATGACCACGTTGGGCAGCCACATTGGACTTCCTTCCTCGAGGAGTGCGGTAGGCCTTCGTACGATGTCATCACCTCCCCGACCGAGTTGAAGTAGCATTCACGCGCCTTCTGGTGAGACATGCCTGATTACACCAGTCACTACCCATCAACGCCTCTCAACAAGGACTAGGGCTCCGTCGCTATGGCAGGACCCCCGGAGAGCTCCCACGGTGCGGAACATCGTTTTTCGTCCAGATCGCCGAGTTAGCCCGTAAACTCGCCCGATTGGACTACCAAGTCGCCGACATACAGGATAACTCGCCGAGTTAAGGCAAGATCGGCAGTATGGTAGACTGTACGTCTTGGCCCTAGAAACTCGCCGAGTTAGCCCTTAACTAGGCGACTTCCATAACTGAATCGGCGACTTACGACCGTTACTCGGCGGCAGCCAACGTCATAAATGTTACCATATATGACCATAGGCGCGATCTCCTCCGATGAGTACGCCCTCCGAGACCCTATAAAAGGGGTCTCAAGGGGACACTCAAAGGCACGATTCAAGTTCCACTCTCACACCAGAGCACTACACTACGAAACTCGGCGAGTCTCATTAGAATCGCCTAGTTTCACTTGCAGGTATTTTGACGTAGAGCGTGCGTCGTGGACTCCAAAGCCTCCGGCATCAACCTCGCACCACCGCGAGCCCTGGTAGCAGATTCAGTGCTTCATCAGCTGGCGCCGTCTGTGGGACTACCGAACCACCGGTATCCCGTCGTAATCGCGATTTTTAAAAAAATCCGGCTCGAGCTCTCCCGAGAGTTCGCCGAGTTTGTCAAAAAATCGCCGACATAGATCGTTCGATTCTCGGTTAACGTCGACTTATTCTCGGTTAACATTCTCGATTTAGCCTTAAATCGCCGACTTATCCTTGAGAATCGCCCGATCCGGAATATCGTCTGCTAACTAAGAGTGTTGTCCACGACCTTGTTCGGGAAAACCCCTAACTCGCCGAGTTAACACTTAACTCGCCGACTTAGCTCTTGTTTTTCAAACAAGCTCAAGTCAGGTACCTCATTGCTTTGGTACTTTTTCGCTTTCGCTTTCATGGCAATCATCGAAAAGCAGAAGCACCCTTACGCCACAAGAAGTAAGGGAAAAATGCCAGCAACTGAGCTGGAACAGGGTGAGCAATCCCGACCTAAGGGACCCATCAATGCTCAACCTGTGGAAACAAACTCGGTTCCTTCTCCTGTCGAAGAAAACATTGTGCCCATGGCTCCACCCACCTTGGAAGAAAGGTTGTTCAGTTTCATGGACAACAAGGTGAGTTCTCTGCCCGACCTCTTCCAGCGCGCTCAATTGTACATTGAGGTGGAAGAGGAGGATGAGAACAAGCTAGCTGAACTTGGGACTCCTAGCTACAAAAAGCCTAAGTATGAGAGGAAGGGGTATAGCGGAAACAACAATTTCCACGACACCTCTAACAGGTATACCAGTAACAAGGCCGAGCCTTCCAAAAAAGAATGGAAGCCTAGGCATGATAACAAGGTATACCTGACCTTAACCAGCAAACCGCCTAAGGGTGCAATTCCACTATGGAAGAAGAACACCCTGCTTATAATAAGCAAGGGCGAGCTGTTTGAGAAACTAAAGGGTCGAGCGGACCTACCTGTCCCTCGCTCTTTAGACCCTGCAGGCAAAGAGGGCCGCACGCAATCTGGGAAATTCTGTAAATTTCACAACGACTGCGGCCACTTAACAGACCACTGTAGGGAGTTCTCGACTTTCGTCGAGCAGCTGATCTCTAAGGGTGAACTTGGCAACTTTGTCAAGAAATCCCGAGGACGGGACAACTGCAAATCTGACCCAAAGGGGAAGCGTCCACACTCTCCTTCGCCAGATAGCGACAACAGCGAGAACCGCTAGCGGAAGACCATCAATATGATATTTGGTGGTGGATCCGTTGGCCAGAATAGGGGGTACTCCCGAAAGGTGCTGATGTCACAATCAACACCTCGAGACAACGGAAAGCAGGTCCGCGAGGAGAAGTCAATATACTTCTTCGAAGAGGACCTGGACGGTGTCTTGCAACCTCACGAGGATCCACTCGTGATCCAAGCAGACATCGGGCCTAATTCCCGAGTCGAGAGGATGATTGTCGACAGTGGCAGCTCTGTGGATATCCTCTACATGGATACTTTTACCAAGATGGGCCTTAAAAGGGAGGAACTATCTCCCTGTAAGGAAGCCATCTACGGTTTCACTAACATCGCCGCCCAGTGGCCGGTGTTATTGACCTAAAGGTATCCATCGGTTCCAAGCGAGGAAGGGTTAGCCGAACATGCCGCTTCATAGTAGTGGAGGTAGAATCTACTTTCCATGGCATTTTCGGACGCCCCTTCATCCACGGAATCCAAGCAGTCCCGTCTTCATATCACCAATGCATTCGATACCCAGTGAACGGGTTCGTTGCGACTGTCAAAAGATCACAAAAAGATTCTAGACAAGGGTATAAGAAGGCAACCCAGCTGACAAAACTCGACAACATGCTCGTCCACGCCCCGCCTAACACTGAGGAGAGGGAAAAATTACAACCTGTGGACGAGACCGAGGTATACCAGCTGGAGGGGGGACATGTGGCACTAGGGAAGGGGTTACCCCCTACCCTAAAAGCCAAGCTTGTGACTGTCTTGGAGGAGCATCAAGACAGGTTCGTTTGGGAGGGTGAGGCACCGACACAGATTGCGCGTCAGATCGTGACACACAAACTGAATGTCGACTCATCCATTCCAGCTCGACGCCAAAAGCGTCGAGTACTCACTTCTGACAGGCGGGAGGCAGCCAATGAGGAAATATCGAAACTCCTGAATGCAGGGCACATTCGGGAAGTTCGACTTCACTTCCCGGTTTCTAACAACGTCGCGGAATATGAAGCGGCCATACATGGCCTGAAGCTGCTAAGAACTCTCGGTGCTGAAAATGTCACGCTCCGCACTGACTCCCAGCTCGTGGCTCGGCAAACCACTGGTGAATTTGCTTGTAAGGAACCACAAATAACAAAGTATGTGGAAGCAATGGTAGATCTCACCAAACAATTCGCCGAGTTCAAAATCGAGCAAATCCCTCGAATTCAAAATTTACCCGCTGACGCTTTAGCACATCTAGCGTCAGCTTGGGAGGGAGGACAGCGCGAGATTTTAGTGGACTCTATACTGCAGCCCACATGCCAAGTACTGGCTGTTACTTCCGACCCTCAAGAGGATTGGAGGCAACCAATACTGGCATTCATCCAGAATGGAGTGCTTCCTAGCAACAAAGGGGAGGCCAAAAAATTAAAACACAGAGCAGCAAAATACTGTGACGTCGGAGGGGTACTTTACAAAAAGTCGTTCGATAGTCCTTTGCTACGCTGTTTGGCCCAACCCGATACTAGTAGGGTGCTTCAGGAAGTACACGAAGGCTCATGTGGACTCCATGAAGGGGGAAGAGCATTGGCCTTCAAAATCATAAGGCTCGGGTACTATTGGCCCACCTTAAGGTTGGAAGCTCGCACTTACGTCCGCAGGTGCCGAGCATATCAGCTGCACAGGCCTATGCAGCAGAAACCATCCGCGGAAATGACTCCGATCCTGAGCTCAATCCCGTTCGCAAGATGGGGGTTGGACATCGTAGGCCCATTTCCCCCCTCAACATCACAGGCTCGATTCATCTTTGTAGCAGTAGACTACTTTACAAAGTGGGTCGAGGCTCAGGCTGTGGCGAAAATCACTCAGGATGCGGCAGTCAAGTTTATCTACCGCTCCATAGTCTGTTGATTCGGCATTCCCCAAGACATTGTCACGGACAATGGTTCACAGTTCACGGGGGGAAAATTTTCAAGAATGTGCGAGGACCTAAACATAAAGCTCCACTTCGCCTCCGTTTACCGACCTCAGGCAAACGGGCAAGTGGAGGTTACCAACAAGGCCATCGTACAGGGATTGAAAAAGAAAATCGAATCAGCCAAAGGGGCCTGGGCGGACAAGTTGTGCGAAATCCTATGGGCATATCGCACAACGAGTAAGAACCCCACGGGCAACACCCCTTTTGCCATGACCTATGGAATGGAAGCAGTCGTACCAATCGAGATGAGTATACCAACGTATCGAGTCTCGAAGTACGACCAACAAGTAAATGACCAAAACCTAGCCACAGAGCTAGAGCTAAGGGATGAAACCCGTGACGAGGCGGACCTGCGAAACGAATTGTACAAGGCGAGCGTATCAAGATACCACAATCGCCAAGTACGCAAAAAAGTTTTTCTGCCAGGAACTCTCGTCACGCGGAAGGCTAGCATAACAGAAAGGAATAGGCCAAGAAATAAACTATCTTCCAACTTCGAAGGTCCCTACATCGTTGAGAAGGAGATAAGGCCAGGAACTTATCGCCTACGACGACAGGATGGAACAATGGTTCCTAACACCTGGCATGCGGACAACATGCAGCAGTACTACGCAGAGTACTCACAAGCATCAAGTTTATTTTCTTTAGTTTTCCTAGTATGTATGTTAGCTAATTATAAAATATGTATACGCATTCTAACCCGTATGGATACCCTAAATCTATTGTGTCGCTTTGGCCTCAGTAGAACAAAGATCATTCCGTCGCTACGGCCCTAATGATCCTATCCAATCTTGTCGCTAAAAAGCCTTGATATGGATCAACAAGTCACTCTCTCACTAGGAGTCGGACTAAATCGTCAAGGGTTCAAATCCAGGGTTAGAATAAATAGGTCGAATTCAGACACGCATTGCGACCACAACTCTTATTCGCACGGACGAATCAAGAACTAGTGGATATCAAACCACTTTCATCTATCGAGTTTAACTACGATTCATACGACCAAACTTACGTCCTAAGTGACTAAGAGTCTAACTTACGTCCAAAAGCGACTAAGTTACGATTTGGGAATCTAGTTAAGTCGAGTTTTTCTAAACTCACGTCCTAAGTGACTAAGAATCTAACTTACGTCCAAAAACGACTAAGTTACGATTTTTGAATCTAGTTTAAGTTCAACTAAACCTAGGTCCTAAGTGGCTACGTAAAGTTGAAAGAATCTAACTTACGTCCAAAAACGACTAAGTTACGATCCAACTACGATTCGTACGACTAAACCTATGTCCTAAGAATCTAACTTACGTCCAGAGCGACTAAGTTACGATTTATGAATCTAGTTTAACTCTAAAACACATTAGCAAAAAAGTAATTTCATTGACAAAAGATAAAATTACATAATCCACTACAAAATCTTAAGAAGAAAAGCTATTACATAGTTCTAATCCTCTTCTTTCCTCGCGTTACGAACATCGCTCTTGATCTTATCCAAGGCTACTTTGTGCTCCAGCTGCACTTCGGGATGTTCTTCCAGCCACGCCATAATATCTGAAATGTAGTTGGCAGGCAGAGTGGTAAACACGTGAGGTCCGAAAAAGTTCACGTCTGGGAGTTGATCGGATTGGCCATCAACTTCGAACTCCAAGTCTTTCACTTTCTCGGAAGAAGCGTCCAGAGCTTCTTTCATCTTCTTCAACTTCTCCGTGGATCGAGAGAAGCGATCTTCCAAATCTATTCGAGCGGAAGCGGAATCAGATAGTTCAACTTTCAATTTCTGAATTTGTGTTTCAGAAATCATCGCATTCCCCACTTCCACGTCAAGCTGCGTCTTCAGCGTATCAACCTGTTTCCGAGAAGCAGCGAGAAGCGACTCATTATCTTTCATAGAGTCACAGCTTCAGCGAAGATCAGCAATTTCAGATCGGTGCGCAGCACACTCTTTGTTCTTCGCCGCTATCGCTTTCTCGTGCTCAGCAGCTTGTTCCTCCAACTTCTTATTCCGTTGGAGGGTCTTTCTCAACGACCACACCTCTTTGCAGACAGCTTGATACTTGTCATCAAGCTTGTTGTACTCCTGTTGGGAACGGAGGGTGTCGTTTGCAGACTGCATCCCAATGGTTGCATTTGATAGATACGCGACCTACAAAACAAAACAATCAATTAGTAAAATAAAATAAAACAAATGTAAGTGAAAAGCGATTGCGAATCACTTACAGCAGATATAGATTTTCCAAGCTCTTCGTGTATCCAGTCCCCAGGCTTAGTCTGAAGCAGCTGGGCAGCCTTCGTCCTCACCCCTTCATCGGCAAACAAGCCCGGATAGTCAAATGTGGTGCGGAAGGGGGCGAATTCAGGTGCAGACCTCGAGCTAGATCCAGTCTCGAAGGTTCTGCGGGGGCCAGTCTCTTGGGCCTTCCATTCTCTAATCAGCTTGGCGCCGCGAAGTCTCACGGCTAAGTGTGGAAGCACCGCCTCTCGGTACAGATGTGCACCCTTCTTCTTCTTGATTGGATTTCCAGAAGGGTCCTCTGACCGCATGTAGTGTGTTACATCAGAAAATGTAAAGTCCTCTCGCTGACACAAAGCGAAAGGAACTCCTTGCCCACATTCGAAGGAAGCGAGAGCAGAAGAGATCTTCTTCACCCGCTTCAACTCAGCCTTGCTCAGGGCGCAAGGAACATCTAGGTGTACGCGGCGAGCGTTGGCCCACCTCTCGCGGCTCCCGCGTACAAATGTTGAATCAATAAAAAAGAACTCACTCTTCCACTGAGGCCCATAATTAGTGGGGAGTTCTATTATCAGCTCTCGTCCGCTGAACCGCTTTGCTAGCCCCAACCGACCAGATTCGGAAGCGGGCGCCTTCACAAACTTGAAAAACCAGAAGAATAAGGCGGCGTTCGCGGGTATGTTCAGACTCCAACAGATGTTGGAGAATCCTCTCAAATATACAAAGAAAGCTGCCAGCATCTGCGACAGCGACACCCCCCTGTGAAGAAGCACTTCACTCATCAGCGCTGGAATCGACAGCATCGAGAAGTGTCTGAAGTAGAGACGGGGGATGGCTTGAAACCCGGATGGGGGCAGATTCGCGGGCTGATATTGCGATCCCCAGAATCGCAGGTGCCCAGATATGCGAATCCCCCGTAGAATCTCACGGGCTTCAAGTGCTGAAGTTATTGAAAATGGATGCGCAGTCTCGTTCTGAGGCACGAGAGGCGCATTGACAGAAACTTCTTCGAAAGACCCCTCGTCAGTATCACAGAGGGGCAACATCCTGATCTCACCACCCAGCAGAGCTTCACAGTGTGCGTAGCCGGTGTGGTTCTCAACTCCATCGTAAAATGGGAGGTTCATATGGTCTCCATCCTTGTCCATTTCCATAGGAAGAGGAGGAGTGTTCGATCTATCATCGCGGCTTCGGCTCGGGCCGCGTTCAACTGGTATGTCCTGAGTATAGTCAAAGGGCTCAGGCACCCTTACATCCTCCGCAGAGGGGAAGTGTATCTTTCCTCTGCCACCCATCCCATAAATATGAGGAACGGGGGCACTTGTGCTAGCAGGTTTGTCGGAAGAGTCCCTAGCATGCTTAGGGTGCTTCCTCTTTCTCTTCTTTGGCCTCTCAGATTCATCATCCGGCCTATCAACATCCACCACCTCAACAGGTGGAAAATCTTCAATCTTAGCCCCCGAGTTTAGGGGCAACATCGGCGATTTAGGCACTGAACTCGCCGATGTTTGTGCGGAACTCGCCGATTCCAGTGTAATCACTCAGCGTGGTTTCTTAAACATGGGGACACCCCCCTTGCCTTTGGCCGGCGACTTCCCAAGGGGACTCGCCGACTTAATTGCAAGAGTCGGGGGGATCTCACCCGGTTCAACAGAAGGCTCTACTACGACAAGAGCCAGCGAGTTATCCGTCAAACTCGCCGAGTTCTTTTGGGAACTCGGCGAGCCTTCAGGAGTTAGCCCGAGCAACTCGCGGGCAGAAGCCAAAAACCTGACGTCTTGCGGCACGTCGACAACCGGAATCTCCGACCCACCGCGCGAAGGCGAGGGAATCGGAGACTCGACGGTGTCGAGCACCCCCGTCAGGCCTTCATCAATGTCTTCGTTCAAAATGTTGGCGACCAGAGCTTCGGTCTCCGACATGGTAAGTCTAGGTAGGGACGGTTGGTCTGCCATATGTCGGCGATATAGGTGTAGACTCGGCGACTTTGGAAAGAGTTCTGGTGATGGTGATGAAAGTCGACGAGTTATGAAGAAGCTCGGCGACTTAGAAAAGGATTAGGGTTTAAGCAAAATCAGGGTAAGTGGAGTGCGGATTCAAATAGCCGACTCTCTATTTATAGACCCTGGGTAAATTGCAAAAATTCCCCGGAGAATCTACAAATTACGCGAAGAAAAATCGCTAATTGATCTCCAAATCCGCAAACTCGCCGAGTTTGAGCATAAATCACGGGATACGAGGAGGAAATTTCCATACTTGGAAAATTTGCAAATATTTCCCAAGATCCTAAGGATTCTCGAAGAGATCCGCTAGCTCATACTAAGACTCGCCGAATTTATAGGAAAATCGCCGATCCAGGTCAGCGAACCTCCAGGTTTCTCAAAAAATACTTCCAATGCTAAGTCGGCGAGTTAGCACCTTAAGTCGCCGACTTAGGATATACACAGTATATTAGGGGGAAAATCACAAGCCCCCTTCCACAACTTCAGGGGAGAGTATCACAAGCTCTCCCGACATGTCTGTCGCTTTGGCTAGATATTGTCAAACCTCAGGGGGGAGTATCACAAACTCTCCCGACTTTTCTATCGCTATGGCTAGAAATCGTCAAAACTCAGGAGGGAGTATCACAAACTCTCTCGACTTTTCTGTCGCTCCGGCCGGAAATTGTCAAAATTCAGGGGGGAGTATCACAAGCTCTCCCGACATTTTTATCGCTTTGGCTAGAGATGGTCAAAACTCAGGGGGG
>LFYR01000692.1:816571-839845 GCA_001185155.1 Zostera marina | reverse complement strand
AGACATGCCTGATTACACCAGTCACTACCCATCAACGCCTCTCAACAAGGACTAGGGCTCCGTCGCTATGGCAGGACCCCCGGAGAGCTCCCACGGTGCGGAACATCGTTCTTCGTCCAGATCGTCGAGTTAGCCCGTAAAGTCGCCCGATTGGACTACCAAGTCGCCGACATACAGGATAACTCGCCGAGTTAAGGCAAGATCGGCAGTATGGTAGACTGTACGTCTTGGCCCTAGAATCTCGCCGAGTTAGCCCTTAACTAGGCGACTTCCATACCTGAATCGGCGACTTACGACCGTTACTCGGCGGCAGCCAACGTCATAAATGTTACCATATATGACCATAGGCGCGATCTCCGCCGATGAGTGCGCCCTCCGAGACCCTATAAAAGGGGTCTCAAGGGGACACTCAAAGGCACGATTCAAGTTCCACTCTCACACCAAAGCACTACACTACGAAACTCGGCGAGTCTCATTAGAATCGCCTAGTTTCACTTGCAGGTATTTTGACGTAGAGCGTGCGTCGTGGACTCCAAAGCCTCCGGCATCAACCTCGTACCACCGCGAGCCCTGGTAGCAGATTCAGTGCTTCATCACCTTCCTCTGGGATCCTCTGACTGTGCACACCCCCCCTTCGGTTGGGAATTTGAGACAATGGTGGAGCGATGACATCACCGCTTGGAAAGCGTGCAGCGCCGCTCTTCCCAAGATGGAGTTGTGTCTGGACGTGAAGTTTATAACGGTGAACATAACTTCGACCATCTTCGCTTGGGCGTGCCGACCCAAAGTGACTGGTATGGAAATCGTCCCTGCGACCGGGACTTCCGCCTGTCTGAAAACTCTAATGGGGGCCCAGCAGGTCTGCGCGGGCCAGGCCGAGATCTACGAAGGCATTCCAGTATAGAACGGCTATGGACGCCCCTATGTCCCCTAGGACCATGTGGAGGTGTAAGTTGGACTTGTCTCCCCTTCGGAAGATGGGGGTTATGACTAGCGGATCGTCGTGGGGTGGGGTGACATCCTTCATGTCTTCTTCCGTGAACGAGATTTCCATCTTCGTCCGCGGGCGATTTGTCCCTGTCGTCCGGTCCATGTCTGAGGTGTAGCGGCAGACCTCCCACGGGTCATCCCCCCGGGAGGCGCCCCCTCCCGCTATGGTGAGGATATCCCCTACCGCTTCGTCCGTCGGCTCTTGCTTCGGTGCTTGGTGCCCCGTTGGTATGACCTCCGGCCTTTTCAGTGGTGGGGCCGGGGGGCTCTGGTTGCGGGCTTCATTTTCTCAAGCACCTTCGCTAGGTTCAGGCACTCGGCCATCGTGTAGTCATTGTCCTCGTGATATTCGCAGAACCAGCCTGAATGTTGCCATATCCTTTCTCATCGGGCTCGGCGAGGGGAGGGCCCCTGTTCCGCTTAGCGTAAGGAAGACCTGTCGTTGGTTTGCAGCCGGGATCGGCCCTGACTCCCTTCGTCCCCCTCCCCCGGGGGCGCCTGTCTTGTATGCCGCCGCCTGCAGGGCGATCTGGGGCTTGGACTGCGGCTCCTGATGTTGTGTGACTACTGCTGCCCCCCCTCCCGCGCCCGCTGGGGCGGCTTTCCCCCTCTGTTGCCGCTTGTACTCCTGGATCTTCGCTCCCAGGTAGTCCTCCACGTCCGTGGGACCTTTCCATAGCTTCCACGAAGGTGCTTGGTGGCTTCCGTACTAGGTCCCCCGCGAAGAAAGTGGGTCGGAGGCTGTCCGTGAGGGCATACAGAACCATCTCCTCTGAAATCCCCTCGATATTATGCACCACCGGTCCATATATGTGCGCGTGCTCTCGAATTCTCTCTGTGTGATAGCGCTGAGGGTGACTTTGATTTTGGGCCTCCTTCGTCTGTGTGAGAAAGCCGCCCGGAACAACGTTACCAGGCCTTTGTAGGTGTGCACGGATCCTGCAGGCAACGTCCTGTACCATGCGATCGCGTCTTCCGTGAGGGCTCTGCGGAACATCCGGCATCAGATGTCCTTTCTGCTCGTTCTGTCCTCCATGTTGTTCTTCAACGAGTGGAGGTGGTCCTCCGGGTCGGTATCCCCTTTGTAATACAAGATCTTCGGGGCCCTCCAGCCCAGGGGGTACTCCTCGTCTAGCAGGTGCCGCGCCAGGGCCTCTCCCCCTACTTCGCCCACCGCCAGGGTCGTACTGCCCCCGGGTCCTCCTGTGGGTGGAGCGTCGCTCCCGGGTCCTCTGACCAGGGGAGCCGGCCCGTACATCGGGTCGCCGCCTCCCGCCCCATCCGACTTCAGGGTTTGGGTGGCCACCGTGAGCTGGTGCACTTGCTCCTGCAGCTGGCGTTGGCTCTCCTGCAGAGTGGATATCAGCTCCGCGAGCTGCTCTCTCTCCCGCTTATTCTATTTTCCGCACGCTCCTTTTCCTTCGCGCGCTCTCTCCGACGAAGTCTCTCGTGCTCCTTCCCTTTCATCCTTCTCTCCCTTCTCTCCTAGGACCGCGACCTGCTCGACCTTCTTCCCTTGGGCGGGGATGGGGGTTCGCTTCGCCTGCTTCTCCTGGGTGACTCCCACCCGTACCTTATCTCCTCCATCTCCATCTGTAACCTTTCTTCCTGAGCCTCCCACTCTTCGCGGGCCCTTAGCTCCTCCGAGTACCGGTCTCGCCGGTGGTGTGACGTCGGCCGGTACTCCAGTGCCTCCCGGTCGCGTCGCCTCGAGCTTTCTCCCACATGGTATTCGCTCCTCGCCGTCATCCTCCTCCTCCTCACCGGTTGCTGTGTTCGATTCACGTCAGGTTCACCACTGTTGGTGTGTGAGCTCGCCAGAGTAAGCTCACAACCGCAACCTAGTATAAATGTTCCTTTAGAATTGTCAACCTCCTCCCCTGATGGACTAAGGGAGGTATTTATAATGTTCCTTGCCTGCTCCTGGGCCTTGTAGGTTCGCCGGCCCACTTGCTCCTTCGGGCCCATTCGTGCGCCTGGGCCTTGAAGGCCACTCATCGGTCCATTGGTACCAACATAAGTTAAACTATCTTTTATTCTTGGATCTTCCTTATTAGGAGAAAGGTTCTGCATATATAGATATATATTCCATAAAAATCATAGTTTAAAAAAGCGGAAAGCGCTCCCAATTTCCAGGGAGCGTTTTTTTAGCTTTAACCGCTTTAGCGTCGCTTAAAGCGGTTATATAATTTTATACACAAGGTTATATACACAAGGTTATAGATAAGGACAGGCTGTATATAATTTTTTATATACAGAACAGCTGTAACCTTGTGTACATAACATTAGTCATAAAAATTGGCAATAAAAATTAGTGAAATTAGTCATAAAATTGGCCATAAAATTAGTCATAAAAATTAGTGAAAAAAAGCGTTTGGCAAAGCGGTCCAAAAAAACCGCTTTGCCGCTTTAAACGCTTAAAGCGACGCTTAAGCGTCGCTTTTTTTACTATGATAAAAATAAATCAGACCTACCATTAAGAATGTATACCGGTCGGATTCGGATCGGATACGTAGGTATCCGAATCTCAATCCGAATAATTATTCAGATATCTGAATCTAATCGAATAAAATCTGGATATAAAAATTCGAATTTGAATCCGGATAACTTTTATAAAAATATAAAATCATCATTAATAAAGTGAATTTAAATAATTTGGATATCCGAAAGTCAATTTATATTTATTCGGATATCCGAATCCGAAATTCACAAACGAATTCGGATTTTAACGATGGAATTTTCGGATATCCGAACCTGTTTGAATAAAATCTGAATATCAATTTAGATATCCAAAAATAAATCCGAAAATCTGAATATCAATTTTCGGATTCGAATACGAATTCCGATATATCATTGGAAAAATAGAAAAAAATTTCATTTTTGAATAAAAAAATATAATTATATATTTAAATTATACTCACATTAAGGGTGAGAACGGGGCGGGTCGCCTCGGTCCCGTCCCGTTCCGCGTCCCGTACCACCGAGGCGCGGGGTAGATATTCTCCCTCGTTGCCCCGGTCATATTCTGAGGCGGGTCTCGGGGCTGGGCAAAACCCGGACGGGTGGCTCCGGTTTTTTGAAAAATAATTTTTAAACTTTTTTTTTAATAAATTAAATTAGATATAAGATTATTAAGTTTAAATCTTAGTTGTTAAATCTTACGTCTTTTAAAAATGAAGGTAAAAAGTTTACCCATTTTAAATTTTAGGTTTAATTTATTTTTTTTTATTTTTTTTTTATTTTCAGGCAGGTCACCCCGGATCCACGCCCCAGTCGTCGAGGGCAGGGAATAAGAGTACCTGACCCGCCCCGTTCCGCACCTCTTTTTTTGAGACCGGTGCGGATACCGGGGGGCTCCGCCCACAACCCGCCCCGTTCTCACCCTTAACTCGCATTAAAAATATTACACTAATTTTACTAAATTTCAATTATACTAATTTCAAATTTTAAATAATTTTTTTTAAAAATTAGATGGTTTAACTTAAAAAATTTAAACCCAAAAAAAATTAGATTATACCATTATAGCGTGACGAACACACGGTACTCTTAAGTAAAAGGCGAAAGAATAGTTCACTCTGATAAATTTTACACGAAGTCATTGAGCTTTATTTATACACACACAACAACATGTTTGGATATTTCAAATTTCGTCGATGTGGGATTTAAATTGTTGATAATAAATAATTGATTTAAACTTAAAAGAATACAAAATACACCATCCGGCCTGCCAAAAAATGCATGTGCATCTATTGAAAAATTATAAATATAACCTAAAATTATATTTATTACAAATTAATACCCACCTTTATTCTTATCATGCCAAAAATATACCCAGACTATTATAATTACTTAAATATACTCAGTGCGTGTTTACCTAATTTTACCAAATACAACACCTATAAGTTCTGTTATTATTAACCTTAATCTTCAATAATTATTACTTGAGAAAATAAATAAAAATTTATGATGACCAAAATTCATAAAATGACCAAAATTGGGGGTGACTGTACTCATTTCTTCAATTTATAGACTTCTTCAAAAAAAGTCTGGATCGTGGTATCTCTCTCTGTTCACCCCCCTGTTTCTCCAAACTCAGATCATCTTGCAGTCGCTCAGTGATTGTATTGAGATCGAGCTGGACTGTTACATCCCTTCCTCCTTCCACTGAAATCTTGTCCTCAAGATTTTCCTTCATCAATCTTTCGATTGTAGCCAAATCCTCCCACGAACGTTCATTGGTTGGCAGACCAACCCACTCCACTAGGACTTGCTTTGTCGTCCTTCCCCTCTGCCTAATTTGTCGATATGCTATTACCTTTGATGGATATATAATGGGGTGACCTTCAATTGCTAGAGGTGGTAATGGACTGATCGTCTGTTCAGGATTGCTTCCCCGGAATGGCTTCAAGAGTGCGATATGGAAGACTGGAAAAATTTCACTTCCTGCGGTCAGTTTAAGTCGATACGCTACCGGACTTATCTTCTGTTCAATAATGAATGGACCAAAATAGCGCTTTGCGAGTTTTATGCATGAACGGTGATTGACTGAATTCTGACGGTATGGTTGTAACCGCAACCAAACCCAATTCCCTACTTCGAATTCGTAGGCCCGTCGTTTGAGATCTGCATACTTCTTCATTCGTTCCTGTGCCGATTGTAAATTATCCTTAAGCTCGCGGAGGAGCTGATCTCTCTGCCTCAGTAAGGTGTCGACCGCTTCAATGTTTGAGTCTCCGACTCTGTAATCAATAATTTCCGGTGGAGTTCTTCCATAAACTGCTTGGAACGGAGACATTCCCAAGCTATGATGGTGCGAGGTGTTATACCAGAGCTCCGCCCAAGGCAGCAGCTCCACCCACTCCCTGGGGTTGTTCTGAATGGTTGCTCGGAGATACTGCTCGATCGTCTTGTTTACGATCTCCGTCTGGCCGTCCGATTCCGGGTGGTAGGCGGTAGACATCTTCAGCGTCGTTCCGCTTTTTGAGAAGATTTCTTTCCAGAACTTGCTCAAAAATATCTTGTCCCGATCGGAAACGATTGTCTTAGGTATGCCATGGAGTCGGACTACCTGTTTGATGAAATACTCGGCGACCAATGAGGCTGAATAACTGGCCGGAAGACTCCCTAAGTGGCAGTATTTTGTGAGTCGATCGACTACCACGATAATTACTGCCTGCCCTTTTACTGGTGGTAACCCCGTTATAAAGTCCATACTCACATCCTCCCACACCGCTACCGGAATCGGTAGTGGTTGTAAAAGACCCATCGGTTTCAGCGCCGACGACTTCACTTGCTGGCATACCACGCAGCTCGCCACAAAATCGCGAATGAATGCATTCATTCCCTTCCAGTAAAAACTCTGTCGCACCCGCTTGAGCGTTCTAAGGTAGCCTGAGTGCCCTCCGACACGCGAGCTATGCAGTTCGTCCAGCACCTTGGCCCGTAGCGGGGAGTTGGGTCCTAAGCAAAATAAATTTCTGAAATACAGTATTCCCTTCCGCTCTGAGAAATCGGAATCCATCTCCTCGCCCTTCAATTTTGTTTTTATCTCACCAATCCAACTATCAGTCTCATTCTCCCCTCTAATAAGCTCTTCCCAGTTCGAAATTCCCTCACTGGTTAGCTTTCTTAATTCAGCCCCTTCCTCGTCCAATTCGATTAGTGGCAATCGAGATAGTGCATCCGCAGCCGCATTATCTTTCCCCTTCCGGTAGACAATGTTGAAAGAGAATCCCAACAAGCGAGTCAAGAAGTACTGCTGTTCGGGTGACTGGATGCTTTGGCCGAGAAGATTTTTCAAACTGGAATGATCCGTTCTTATCGTAAATTCGCTGCCAAGGAGGTAATGCCTCCATTTGTGAACGGCTTCCGTCAACGCCCACAATTCCTTGGAATACGTTGATGCCTGTTGACGTAGCTTAGACAGCTTCCGGCTGAAATAAGCGAGTGGGTGTTCCTTCTGAAGTAACACCGCTCCAATTCCAACATCACACGCATCCGTCTCTACGACGAACGATAGATTGAAATCTGGGAATACCAGTACCGGCGCTGTTGTCAATATCAATTTCAATTTTTCAAATGCTTCTGTGGCCGCCGGTGTCCAATTGAACCCATCCTTCCGCAATAAATCGGTGAGTGGCGAAGCAATTTGGGCGTACTGGGCCACGAACTTCCGATAGTACCCTGTGAGCCCTAGGAACGCTCGTGTCTGTTTCACAGTTGTTGGTCTCGGCCAACCCACTACCGCCTCTATTTTATCAGGGTCTGGCCTAATCCCCTGGGGTGAGATAATATGTCCCAGGTACGTGAGCTCTTCCAATCCAAACGAACACTTCGTCTCCCGCACATAAAAACAATGCTGCCTTAGTAGTTCGAATACCGTTGCAAGGTGTTTGGCATGAACCTCCCGAGATCCACTGTAGATTAGAATGTCGTCGAAGAAGACGATCACGAACTTCCGGAGGAATGGTTGAAGAAGCTGATTCATTGTCGCTTGGAACGTGGCTGGGGCGTTGGAGAGCCCAAATGGCATGACAGTGAATTCATAGTGCCCCTGATGCGTGCGGAACGCGGTCTTCTCCACATCCTCACCGGCGATGCGTATTTGATGGTAACCGGCGCGAAGGTCTAATTTTGAAAAAATAACGGACCCATGTAATTCGTCCAGTAGCTCATCCATAGTTGGGATGGGAAACCTGTCTCGGACAGTGACAGTGTTCAACGCTCTATAGTCGACGCAAAAGCGCCAACTCCCATCCTTCTTCTTCACCAGCAACACAGGGGACGAAAACGGACTGATACTATTTCTGATCAATCCTTGACTCAGCATCTCCCGAGTGAGTCGTTCGATTTCATTCTTCTGGTAGTGGGGGTAGCGGTAGGGGTGTACGTTGATTGGCTTTGATCCCGGCAAAAGTGATATCCGGTGGTTCGTCTCCCAGTCTGGTGGTAGCTTCTGGGGTTCGGCTAGGACATCTTTGTACTCCTTCAACACCTCAGTGAGTTCCGCCCAATCCGCATGCTCTGTAATTGACTCCTCTTCCCCTCTTAATTGATAGCAAAACGCAATTTCTCCCTTCGACATTAATTTTTTTAGTCCGACCTTCGAAATCTCCGAATCGGCTAAGTGAGGATCGCCTTGGAGTCTGATTTTCCGATCACCCTCCCAGTATTCAATGCTCAATTCCTTGTGGTCAGTAGTAACTGGTCCGAGTTTGCCCAGCCATTGAATGCCGAGTACTACATTGGCTCCGCCCATAGCGAGCACGAACAGGTCTTCGATGATGAGTGTATTCTGGATTGAGATAGAAATCTGCCGGCAGACTCCCTTACATACGAGATATTCCCCACTTCCAATAAAGACTTTGAACGCCGCTAACTCCTGTATTTCATAGCCGAGCTTGGTCGCCACCTCTTCTTGAACGAAGTTATGGGTGCTTCCACTATCTATCAGAACTGATAGTGGTCTCCCTTGGATCCAGCCTTTCAGTCGAATGGTTCTCGGGTTAAACGTTCCTGAGAACGCGTGCAGACTGATCTCCGTCGTCGTCTCTGGATCCCCTACTACTTCTCGATCCTCTCCACTTTCTGATTGTTCGATCAATTCAACCATACAGTCCCTCTCCACATCCATTCTGTATAAGCGTCCCTTGCACCTATGCCCCGGGGAGTATGACTCATCACAATTGAAGCACAAGCCCTTGGCTGTGCGTTCTCTTCGCTCCTCGATCGTCAGCATCTTCCGTACGATCGGCACACCTTTGGTCCCTGCCGGTGGCGTCTTGATCAATGGCTCTGTTATCCCCCAGTTTGATGTTGAACCACGATTCTTCCCCAGCCCGCGATGCTCCTCGTATACTTTAGCTAGCGCGAATGCTTTTCTCAAAGACGTTGGTTCCCTGATCTTTAACTCCCCCTTCAATTCTGCTTTTAAGCCTCCGATGAAGAAGCTAATTAGGGCGGCTTCTGATTGCCCTGAAACCCCGTTCAACAGTTCCTCAAATTGCTCCAAATAAACTGCTACCGATGTCGTCTGTTGTAGCCGCGACAACTCCTGTAGCTTATCGACATAAATCGATCCTCCGAACCTCTCCCGGAGATCTTCTGTAAATTTCACCCAAGTAGTCAGTAGATTGTTTCGCCTCAGACCGCGCATCCAACCCAATGCCGCCTTGGTCATGTGAAATCCAGCAATTTGGATTCTCGAGTCGTCCATAATTCCATGGAACGTGAATATTCTTCCGCTTGGAAGATCCACCCGTCTGGATCGCTCCCCGCGAACTTCGGCAGGTCCAGATTGATTTGTTTCGATGTTTTCTGCTCTGATTTGTCCGGCTTTAGCCCCATTGACGCCTGAATTTCCTTTATTATCACCGTCAGATCACCGATCCGATCTGAGATGTTTGTGATTGCTGCTTCATTCTTGAATAGCCGTGACGATTGGTCTGTCACCACCTTCCCTAGCTCTACCCGGATTTCTTCCAATTCCGGCGAGTCCTGTAGACTGTTGGGTTGTGCGTCGCTTGCCTCCCCCTTCTCTGTCATTGGAATTATTATTGATAAAAAATCTCTAAATCAAATAACTAGATCGAATATTTTTGCTTCCCTGTTGTGGATCCAGTTCAGGCCTGGAACAAGCCTTGGAGAATTTTTTTGAAATTTTAAAGTCGTTCCCGACTGCGATCTTCAGATTCCGGCGAAGATCGTTCACAATCATTGAAAGCACCAATGTTACGTGCTGCTCCGACAGTACACGCACGAACAGAATTCTCCCAGAGGGAGCCGGAGGTTGGGGAAGAAATCTCCCGAAGGAGCCGGAGAATTTGGAGGGATCGGAAGTTGGTTAAAATCTTTTGGTGATCCTCAACGATGGATCCCATGGTTTTATTTAAAGTATTGTTCCACCAATGTCAGAATGACACTTGGCGTTGTACATGACTAACTAATTACTTTTAATTACTTAATTGCAGTATTAATAATAAACGTAATCACTCTTCATCTTCCTCCGTCGAACCCGGCTGGATCGTGGTATCTCTCTCTGTTCACCCCCCTGTTTCTCCAAACTCAGATCATCTTGCAGTCGCTCAGTGATTGTATTGAGATGGAGCTGGACTGTTACATATACATGTTTGAAATTTCATATGTAATTGAGTATATATCATATTTTTAATTTTTCCACATGATTTTATTTTAACAAAATTACTCTTAAATAATTGACAACTCTAATCTCTGCATAGTTAAAATTCTTCTCAGTGGAATTAATACCTTTATCAATTGGATTTATTAAATTCAATCAATCTCAAACATGGTCCACTAAATTTGATTCACAACATTTTCACTTTTATTTGGTCACACACTCACACACTCACACACTCAGTTCATTAATCATAACTGACGATGAATCATAAATGGATATAAAAGAAGAAGCAAAGTTTAAAAATAAGAACAACTCAAATGAAATGTATACGGGGTTGCTTAACTAGTTAACCATTTACTGCTATCCTGCAAAAATATGAGCAATCAAATTGGCACCCTGGGATATTGACATTAATGAATCCATTGCTAAATTCAATGAAGAAATTAAGCAGGAAAAGTAATCGCTATTTGGATTTTGCTATCACCACTTGTCAATGATACAAAAATAATTAAGAATAGTGCATCTCTTTACCCTGATCAAGTAAAGACTTTAGGTGGGATGTCTCCTTTGGTATTGACCCAGTAAGTACCTGTTTATGCATTGCAATTTAAACTCAAGATTCAACTGTTTTTTGTCCATAAAAAGTTAATATTAACCTAATATGAAAAAAGCCACAAATGTTCAAAATCATTGGATTTTAAAATCACCTCATGTCCAATCACTAGGGTGTCAAATAAAGCCCGACTCGGGCTCAGCTCGTTTAAGCTCGGGCTCGTGAGCCCAACGAGCCGAGCATGAAGTTCAAGCTCGTTAAGCAAGGTGGGCTCGGTAACAAGTATAAAAAATTAAAAAAATATTAATTTTAAGAGAATGAAGGTGTAGCATAAATGGTAAAATGTTTGTTAAATCCATGAAAGGTTATGTGTTCAATCCTCCATGTCTTCAAATAATTATTTCTTTTAATTCGAGCCTAAGAAGTATAAAAAACTAAAAAAATATTAATTTAAGAGAGAATTAATGGAGGTGTAGCACAGATGGTAAATTATTTGTTAAACATGTGAGAAAGGTCACGTGTTCAATCCCCCATGTCTCCAAATAATTATTTTTTTAAATTTGAGCCAAAGCTCACGGTTTCTAGCCCGAGTCTGGAAAGTCTCTAACGAGGCGAGGCGAACCTACACTACAAGAAAAGAGGTCTACAACGACGATTTTGGATCGTCGTTAAATTTCATGAAGGATTTTGATGAAAACGCACGATGTTAGCGACGATATATTGATAATTAGCAATGATAAATTTTGAATATCGTCGCTAAGTATTTTTTTTTGTATAATTAGCAACGATATATTGATAATCGTCGCTAGATGTACATATGAGCTACGATTTAAAATATATATCATCGCTTTATAAAATTTTAAAAGAATAATATAGTTCTGTAAAATTACCCAATTAAAATCCCAATTTTCCCCAAATAGTTCCCCTAAACCCTCCATTTTCCCCAAATATTTCCCCAAATCTCCTTCTTGCCGGATTTGCTCTCCTTCTCGTCGGATTTTTCGCAACTCTCCTTCTCGCCGGAGGTAATGTTCTTCATTTCTTCAATCGTTTACACATAATTTGATTTACACTGGTTTCCGCAAGTGTGCTTCAAGTCTATCTGCTTCGCTGGCTATTTGATCGAAAGCACTCAACTTGTAGGGTTTAAAGCTCTCTTAAAATCCCAAACAATTCAGGGCTTGGTGTATTTCCACCTTTTAATTTCACAAAGGTAAAATTATGATCACTTATATATACTTTCAATTCTCTAGTATGTAGTTCGAAAAACAGTAAAACATTCAGTATTTTTCCTTTCCCCATATCATTATAGCAATGACGTAGCCAGTTTGTCTTTTCCCTTCCCCAATCGCCATACACATTTTGAGAAAATTAGCGTATTTTTATAATTTTGTACACCTATTAAAAACATAATACCCATGCAACATTAATGGACATCTCCAGCAATGTTTGTCGGAGCAACGGAAAAGGTTGAAAAAATGGTGGCTGGAGAAGATTTTTAAAGGGGGTAGCAACTGTAAGAGTTTTCTTTTTCCTCCTTTTAGTTTTTAATTAAGTTATCCATATTCAAATAATACGTTGGATCAGATCCGCATCTGCTATATAGACCACTATACTAACACTTTTTCACTATGATTCATTGCTATAACATTTTGTGATGTAGCTTTTCAGAAAATAACGTAATAACCAATAAGTAACATCCTTAGATGTAGTATTCTTTTATGCTATGTGCCTATGTCAAAATGCATAGATGAAATAATTAACTCACTTCATCAATTTGAAAGATATAAGATTTCTTAAAGTTCTTATTCTTAATGAGTATTATGATTTTATAGATTTTTTTTTCTTGAGTTGAAATGCTTAAGCTTCTGGTTAATCATATATTTTATACCATTTGACGAATATTGTTCATTGAATTGAAATTTTTTTATTTAAATCGTGCTTATTTATTTGTGTCCTTCAATAACACGCTATTACAAATGAGAAAAATATATCATATGAGAGAGATGTGATTTTTCAAACGATGGGATCCGATGGGTTTATGGCAGGATTTTTCAAACGATACTGGAGTTTCATTAAGAGAGATGTGATGACGCTTATAGAGGATTTCTTTGATGGACGAGGTTCTTTAAAGCACATCAATAATACATTCATCACTATTATTCCTAAATTTCCAGAGGCTTCGCATATTCGATATTATAGACCCATCTCTGGGGTAAACACAATTTATAAGATCATATCTAAGTTACTGGCTAATAGGATTGGGTTTGTAACCCCACAGCTACTCTCAGACAATCAAGCGCCTTTCACAAAGGGTAGAATCATTTCTGATAATGTCCTCCTAGCGGAGGAATTACTAAGAGGTTTCAATCAGAAGGCAACGGCTAGACGGGTCTGTATAAACCTTGATATTACTAAAGCATTTGATTCAATTAGCTGGGAAGTGATTCGTATTACTCTGGTCAGTACGTATGGGATTCTCAGGGGCATTGGTCAGACTCATCACTCAGTGTATCTCGACCGCGACCTTTTCTATCCTCATAGAGGGAGAGCCCTCGGCTCAATTTGGTAGTGGAAGAGGACTCCGGCAAGGGGATCCACTTTCACCGATCCTCTTCAATTTAGTTATGGAGAATCTTTCGTAGTCAATGCATCTTGTCGAAAAATGTAGAGAATTGGATACCTTCGTTATGGGGGGAGCGATCTCTCCAACACACTTCATTTTCGCCGACGACGTGCTATGCATTGCAAAGGCTAATCCTAAATCTCTGAGGGCAATTAAGGAAGTTCTAGATGTCTTTACAAAAAATTCAGAACTGGAAATTAACTGTTCTAAGAGTTCGATGATATTCTCTACTTCATGTGATCAGATCAAGGAAGACCTATTGCAGTTGATGGGGTTCCAGGAAATCCTTTTACCGCTTAAATACCTAGGTGTGCCTCTAGTTGGGAGGGATATCAAAGGAGCGGATTGTGCCCCGCTAATTGACCAATTAAATTCTTATCTTCAAAAGTGGAAAAACAGAGCACTTTCATATGGAGGAGAAGTCCAACTTGCAAATTGGGTTTTAGTGGGGAAGCTACAATATTGGTTCCAATGTCTCAAAATTCCCATGACGGTTATTAAAAAAGCACGACAAATCATTTATCGGTTTATATAGGGAGATTCTAAAGGTATGGCATGGAGCAGAATGGTTATGGCAAAAGAGGACGAGGGTCTAGGCTTGGCGGATCCGGTGCTACTCGCAAGAGTTGCTAGGGTCAAATGGGCATATAGAATCTGGAATGGGAGCTCTCCGTGGGCGGTTTGGATGCGGGCACGCTATTTTAAAGGGAAAGAGTTGACGGAAATCCAAGCCCACCCCAAAGATTCCCCGATCTGGTCTAGCATTCTGAGAGCCAAAGAGTATATCAAATTATGCTATTCTGCAGGGCTGGACTCAGTCAGCGGAAGTATAAAATCGAGCCTTATAAGAGAAAAATTATCACCGACAGCCGTCTCTGATCCTCTGGCCGTAGGAGTGTGGACATGCCATACCTCAAAGATGGCCTTCTGCTTATGGAGATTGAGATGGGGTAAGCTAAGAACATTCGATAAATTGAGGAATTGGGGGATAGTGGTACCAGCGAAGTATGTCCTTTGTGATGCAATTGAGGAAACGTTAGCCCATCTATTCTTCAATTGCGATTTCAGCTGGACTCTTTGGAACGAATTTGCAAGTTTGACAGACTATGCTCTATGGAAGACTATGGGTATCACAGCGATAAAGCAAGAAGATATAAGGGTGGGTGATATCATGGAAGGGATATCCAATTTTAGGAAGTCAGCACCATGCTGGGGTCTACATTGGAATGCTCTTGCAGTATTTATATGGCATCTTTGGAGGGAGAGGAACCTGCGACACAAGGAGGGGCTCTCTCGGTCGGTTAAAGTCGTCGCAAGGGATTTCATACGAAATTTTACTATCATCTATGACTACCACCTATTTAAAAAAGCGCACAGGTTAAGTTTGGAAGATACAGCTATCAGAAGGTGGGAGGAAGCCTCGCTATTGGTTACTGACCTACAAGCCGAGGATTGACAAACTATAATTATTCCCTCTTGAGTTCGTCCCTCGTCTAACCTACGTTCTTCCGTAGGTGAGGTTCACTCTTGAACACTTACCCTTCTGTCTACGTTTTTTGTAGAAAGGGCGTGTGTTTAGCCGATGTGTCCCCCGTCTACCTACGTTCTTCCGTAGGTGAGGTTCACCTTTGAGTACATCTCTCGTCTAACCTACGTTCTTCCGTAGGTGAGGTTTACTCTTGAGTACATCCCTCGTCTAACCTACCTTCTTCCGTAGGTGAGGTTCACTCTTGAACACTTACCCCTCTGTCTACGTTTTTTGTAGAACGGGTGTGTGCTTAGCCGACGTGTCCCCCCGTCTACCTACGTTCTTCCGTAGGTGAGGTTCACTCCTGAGTACATCCCTCGTCTAACCTACGTTCTTCCGTAGGTGAGGTTCACTCTTTTCCTTGGATGGGATACGCATCCTGACTCTGTTACTATTAAGACTTTCTCCGCCCACGTTCTTCCGTAGGTGGAGTTAATTTGGCGTCCTACTTTGTTACTGCGTCCAGTAATTATAGGAGTTCAAATATCTTAGCATGACTCAGTTCATTTTGTTGCCGTATCGTCGCCCGAGTTTTTTCTGTGTGGATTTCCACGATTCCTCAGGAGCATTTTGTGTTACACCCTCCTGTCTTGGTGTGCTTCCGCCACTTTAACTTGCCAGGATTCTTTTTTCTACACCCCTCCTGTGTGGGAAGGAAAAGTCGACTCCCTCCTATCTTGGCGTACTTTCGCAATTCCAACTTGTCAGGGCTCTTTTTTCTATGTCCCTCCTGTATGGGAAGAAAAAGTCGATCCTCTAGTTGAATCTGGTCGACTTCTGTACAAATGTCGATCTCCTTGTTGAATCTGATCGACTTTTGTAAAAATGTCGATCTTAGTGGTGCCCGTCGACTTTTGTCAAAAAGTCAATTCCTTGGGTCCTTGTATTGCTTCCTTTGCTAAAAAGTCGACTCCTGACGCTTTGGCCCAAAAGTCGAGTCCTTGTGTCAAAAAGTCGGTTTTACCCTTTTTGTCCTTTTGTGCGGTCCTTGGGTCTATAAATAGAGCCCTTAGGTCCTCCTTCTCCTTCATCCATGGCTCTTCTTGTGAGTCTCTTTGCTGATTTCATTCAGGGAGAGATTGAGGAGCTGGATCGAATTCTGAATATTTTGGATCCTCGGTCGTCGGCCTTGGATCTTCCTTCTCTGCGCCAAATTATCGTTGAGTGACAGAGTGTTGCTGTTGCTGCTAGGGAATCAATCTTTGAAGAATGGTCTGGTGGCGATCTTCCGCCTGCCTCTTCTTTTGTTGTTCCTCCTCGTGGTCGACGTCAGAGGCGTCCCCGCCGCGGTGTTTCCCCGCTGGATCAGGTTCCTCGCCGTTTGCGTCGCCGTATCAACTTTAATTAGGAATCTGTAATCATTTTTTGTAATTTTGAATAAAGATACTTCACCTTTTCTTTTACTTGACTTACACCTTTACTCTGAAGTACGTCGGTGTAGTTCGAGATGATTGACTTTTTTAGAATTTTAATTTCATTAAGTCGACGCTTTCTTCTGGTCAGTACCATCCTTTTCTGAAGATGTCGAAGTTTATACGGAAAGTCGATCTCATCTCTCCCTGGAGATGTCGACGTTGTAAAAAAGTCGATCCCATCTTTTTCTGAGAATGTCGATGTCGTGTGATAGTTGATTCTATCCTTTTCTAAAGATGTCGAAGTTTGTACAAAAAGTCGATATCATTTCTCCCTGGAAATGTCGACGCCGTACAAAAGTCGATCTCATCTTTTTCTGAGGATGTCGATCTGAATGATTATGAAATGTCGATCCTGTCCTTCTCTTTTGAAGGCTTTGAATTCCTTGATAAATGTCGACGTCTATCCCCCTTTTGAGAATGTCGATCTGAATTTTCGGTGGAATGTCGATCCTGTCCTTCTCTTTTGAAGGCTTCGAATTCCTTGATAAATGTCGACGTCTATCCCCCTTCTGGAAATGTCGATCTGAATTTTCTGTGGAATGTCGATCCTGTCCTTCTCTTTTGAAGGCTTCGAATTCCTTGATAAATGTCGACGCCTATCCTCCTTCTGGGAATGTCGATCTGAATTTTCTGTGGAATGTCGATCCTGTCCTTCTCTTTTGAAGGATTCGAATTCCTTGATAAATGTCGACGCCTATCCCCCTTTTGGGAATGTCGATCTGAATTTTCTGTAGAATGTAGATCCTGTCCTTCTCTTTTGAAGGCTTTGAATTCCTTGATAAATGTCGATGCCTTTGTTATGAAATGTCGATGCCATTTGGTCGGATTTTTGGGTTTTTCGCAGACTGGGTCGTCTTGGGCCTGCCGGGTCCGTGGGCTTTTCGGCCCAACGGGTGAACCCGGGTGAACAGTGCCCGCAACGGTTCGTGTTCGACTTTCCCCTATAAATAGCAGAGAGGAATTCATTTGTTTCTCACCTACTTCCTTCGCTCCGAGGCATCGATTTTCTTCGCATCGACTTCCAGTTTCTCCGCTTCGACTTCCAGCGTCTCCGCCTCGTCTTCCAGCGCGCGTAAGGCTTCGACTTGAGCCTTGGAGGTGCAACTTTCTGGAGTCCGACTTTTGTCGTCGGGCTCTTCTGAGGTTGCACTGGGTTCGACTTCCTTGAGGTCCGACTTTTCTTAAAGTCGGTCCTTCTTTGAACTTGTTCCCCTTTGGACTGTGGTCCGACTTTGTGAAGTTTGACTCCTTGTCATCGACTTTCCAAAGTTGGATCTATTTTTACTGGGATCGACTTCCATGGGTTTAGCCTTCGCTTTCCCGAAGTGATTCCCTTGGTTCGACTTCCTGGAGTCCGACTTTTGTCGTCGACTTCCTTGGGTCGGATCTGCTGGGATCGACTTCCTGAGACTTTTGTCTTCTGGAGATCGACTTCCCTGGGATCGACTTCTGAAGTCGACTTCCCTTGTATTAGTGTGATTCCGTGAAGTCTGGATCGACTTTTTCTTAGGATCGATTTTTGCAACCTTAAAACAATTAAACTAACTGTTATGTTTTTTGTGCAGGTTGTGATCATGTCTTCTGATAAGAACATCCAGCAAGACCTGCCTCCTAACGAGGAGCGGGCTATTATTGTTAGCCCTCAGGTTGAGACTTCTACTACCGTGGTTGAGCCTGCAACTGAGCCGCCTTCTTCCTCCCCTGTTGGAAGTAAGCGAAAAGTTCTTTCTGCTCACCGTACACGAAAGTCTGTACCTAGTAAGTTACTTTTTTTCTTTTTCGTAACATACCTTTTATTTGTTTTTTGTTTGTAGGTTCTTACCACTCTTCCTCCTCAAGTTCGAGTTCCTCTAGCTCAGGGTCTTCTTCTACATCCAGTTCTGGAATTTCGGGTTCCTCTCCTTGTAGTTCCTCTTCTCCTGAACGGGATGTAGAAGTTGGGGGCACTCCTCCTTCCATTACTGGGACTCCTCCGCCAACTTCCATTGTTTTGGCTCCCATTCCTGAGGACGTCCCTGTCGTTGAGGCGCCCTCCCTGGCTACAGACAATTCTACCCAACTTCCTCCCGAAGTTTGTAGTCAGAACCTTCATATATTAGAGGACTTTCCCTTAGGTTATCCTCCTGAGACAGAGGAGAAGTACCCTTTTCCGTCTCCCCTTAGGAGAAAGGCGCCCCATCCTTCTATCGGGAGATGGATGGCTCTTGGCGTCAGTGGTCCGTTCTTCTTCGTAACGGTTTTCACGTTGTCCCTATCCTCGACCGGGGCGAGTACGGGACTGGGTATGGTTCTTTTTGCACTGTCTCCCTGACTGACATTCCGGGTTACCCTCTGTCATCCAACGCGGGCAGATGCTCTAATACCCTTTCCTTAGATGCTTCTCAAAGAATTTTACGGGGGTTAGAGCTTAGAGAGAGAGTGTACTGGGCCTATCCTTCCGAGAATACCGGTGATGTGCCCCCGTACTTCATGCTGGCACTTCACCGTATTTATTTCACTAACTTTCCTATTCTTCCGATTCCTTCCCTAGTTAGTGAGATCCTTTTGTATTCTAGGTTGTGCATCTCTCAAATAGGCGCTGCCTTCTTTTTCTATGTCAGGGGATTCATAAATATCTTTAGGGATGCTAGCATAATTCCAACTGCTCAGCTGTTCTTCCACTTCTTCTCTTTTCAAAATCCGAAGAAGGCAGCCCTTTCATTGCATATGCCAGTCGTGCCTCTAGTGTTCAACACTCTGCTCTTTTAAAAGATCCTCCGACTAGGCGGAACAAGAGCGAGTTTATTTTTGTGGATTGCAGGCTATGTCCCGGTAGCCGACTTCTTCCTGCATCCAATAGTGACCGTAGACCCACTCCCCGTCCTGTTTTGACCTCGGACGAGGGAGCTCTTGTACAAAGGCTGGCCTTTCTTCACCCCATCGCTGTGCCTGTCGGTCACGCGATAGATGATAACTTCAACCGACAAGGTTCCCCTTTGTTTTTTAATTTTTCTATTTATGTGCATTTTTACTAACTCTGTTCTTTATTTCTCGCAGATTTTTATATGCACTGATGGGGGTGAAACCCGACCAGTACTCCAAGACGCACAAGCAAGCGCCAAGCGGGGAACTCCGCGGGAAACCGGACCGGAACTCAAGTGCGCAGAGCTCTGCTTCGCTAGGATTCCTTTCGCTCCAAATGACCTGCCTTTAATGAGTGGAGGATGCCTCCTATTTATAGGGGTTCTTATAGGGGTAATCTGGTCATTTGGGAAGTAACCGCCTAGCTGCCTAACTGATCAGATCGAGGCTCAAGATCGACTTTCTAGATATCGACTTTCTGGGGATCGACTTTCCTGGTGATCGACTTTATTAAGAAGTCGATCCCAGGGAAGTCGATCCTCAGGAAAGTCGATCTTCCTAGGATTCGACCTGGATTCTTCAGTTTATCCAGGGCTTTCTCGCTTTCTTTGAATTTCGCATCGAGTTGGTTATATTTCTCTTGGATCTTCTCGACATCATGGATTGAGTCGCCCTGGTAGCAAGCATGTGCCATATAGAAAGCGGCATTCATATGCTTCAGAAGCTCGCTCCGACACCACGTCCCAGGATGACCCATGAGGAGTGACATCGCTTCCCTCCGAGTTTCAACGTCAGCCATGAAATCGGGAAGTGTCACCCCAGCAGAAGTGTAGGGCACATAACCTCTAGGAGGTGGTGGTACGGAGCGAGAGCTTGACCCTTGCTCGAAGGTCCAGCAAGGCTCGCTACGAGAAGTCTTCTTCTTCCTCAGTCTAATCAGCTTGCCTTCTCGGAACCTCTTGCGCATGTAAAGAGGAGCGGCGTCATGATATAAAAGCGATCGCTTTTTTCCGCCCTCCAACTCCTTCTTAGTAGGTGGTTGATGCGCCTCATCCACATCCTCGAATGTGAAGTCTTCCCTTTGGCAAAGGACAAAGGGAACACCACGCGGCACGGAGTATGAAGTGAGGGTCCGCGCTATTCGATCCGAGGCCTCTATATCCCTCGTAGTCATCTCAATCGAGGCGTTCATGTGCACTCGATGGGGGTCATTCCACATCTCCCGACTCCCGGGAAGAAATTCAGAAGTAATGAATATGAACTCTCTTCTCCAATTGCATCCGAAGTTCGTCGGCAACTCGTCGACGATATTCTTATCAAAGTGTCGTCGCGTGAATCCGACGTGACCAGATGCAGATTTCTCTTTCGTGAGCCTGTAGAAGTACATAAACAAGCTCGCAGTCGCAGCAACGTTGAGCCCCCAACAGATGTTCATAAAACCCCGCAGGATCACAAAAAATCCCGCCGGGAGTTGCGACAAGGACACTTCAAAAGTCAAAAGCACTTCGCTAATAATCTCCGGAATCGGCAGCTCGGAGAAGTGCTTGAAATAGACCCTTGGGATGGCCTGGAACCCCGGGGGTGGCAGATTGATTGGTTGATATCGCGACATCCAGAATCGCAAATGACCAGATAATTGAATCCCCGAGAGTAATGATCGAGCGCAGCTCGCGTTTAGGCTCGAAGGGGGTTCAATCCATCAGACCCATCCAAGGTTGCGTGAGTCATAACTTGTTCAAATTCGCCTTCCCCAGAGCGGCCTATTGGAAGCAACCTTGGTTCGCCATTCACGGCGACTTCACAATGAGCGAACCCAGATGGGTTCAAAGCTCCAATGTAAGTACTCAAGTCGAGGTCCGGATCTCGACTAGCATCCAAATCCACGGGAGGTGGCGGAGTTCTTTCAGAGTGCCGGCCCGCTCTACGGCGTGGATTGGGAGCACCACGGTCCACAGTTAATGTCTCCTCAAAGTTGATATTGAGAGGAGGAGGGACCCCTTCATCTTCTTCGGGCACGTGTACTTTGCCCTTTCCAGTGGTGCGCCTTCTCTTTCTCTTCAGAGAAGGACCTTGGTTCGGGTTCAGTCCCGACACAATATGACCTTCCGCGTTCACAACCAACGGAGCGGTGTGACGCGCAGAAGAGTCGTCAATCATCATGGGAGTCGCCGACTCCAGCACACGAGTCGCCGATTCAATAAGAGGAATCGGCGAGTCGCGGTCAGCAGTCGCCGACCCAATGGCAGCTGATCCCTTTCCCCTTCGCTTGAAGGATTTTCCCTTAACAAGACCTGCATGTGTCGCCGACTCCACGATGAGAATCGCTGACACTAAGGTCTCGGGAATCTCCCCCAGCTCAAGAGGCTCCCGCATGACCACAAGGGCCTTGCACTGTGTCGCCGACTCCAAAAGGTTAGTCGCCGACACTGGCGAGGCGCCAACCAGTTCGTGCACGGTGGCATTCAGTTCCAAATTGTGAGGTGGCACGACCGGAGTCGTCGACTCAACCTCTCTGTTAGGAGAAGGAATCGGCGACTCGACGGTGTTCAACACCTCATCGAGACCCTCGCGGTCATCTCAGCTACGAAGGCTGACGTTTCAGCTTTCTTTAGTGGGAACAAAGGGGAATCGGGGGGGTAGACATCGTGGGAATCGACGATTCAAAGATGAAAAACTTAGGAATCGACGATTGAAAATTCTGGGGGTTTAGGCGATTAAAAGAGGCAAAAGGTATTGTGAGGTTTTGGGGAAAACCTCTCCACTATTTATAGCCCTTGGGAAAATTGCAAAAAAACCCCAGAGAACCCAAAATTTACAAAATTTGAGATCAAGAATCGATCTCCAAATCCCCCGAATCACGCCAATGTCGCCGACTCCACAGGGCAGTCGCCGACTCCGAACAAAAACTCACAGCACTGTGAGATACATTTCCTTATTTGGAGATTTTACAAATATTCCCCGGATATCCTCCAAATATCCCAAGGATCTCCCATAAAGATCCGACGGTTACACTAGGAGTCGCCGACTCACAGAGGGAGTCGCCGACTCGCAGGGGTAAAAAACAAAAATGCCCCCTGCAGTTACCCCGACCATAGGTATCGCCGACTGGTAGGAGTATCACAAACTCCATTCGCCGATTCCGGGTAAAATAACATTAAAACTGCCACAAATGCAAGTTTTCAGGGGGGAGTATCACAAACTCTCCCGATACTTCTGTCGCTTCGGCTAGAAGTGGTCAAATTTCAAGGAAGGAGTATCACAAACTCTCCCAACACTTCTGTCGCTTCGGCCAGAAGTCATCAAAATTCAAGGAGGGAGTATCACAAGCTTTCTCCATCGTTAAGGTTCCGAACTTCAAGGCAACCTTTGAGTGTCGAATATCTTTGATTCGTCGTTTGCTCTATCTCTGGTAACCCTACACTAATCTAGAGGTATAAATTGTCCATAAATTTAACCGTAGGCTGAGCTACGATTCGTACGACCAAGTCTACGCCCAGAGTGGCTAGCAATAGGGTTAGCAGAGTCTAATTTACGTCCAGAGTGGCTAAATTACGACTTGTGAATCTAGTTTCGGGCCTTAGTTACAATTTGAAGGGTAATTTATATGAAAGATTAACAAAGGAAAAACAATAGATAGTTCACCGACAGTCACATACTTCGAAAAACACTCGTCCCAAAAATTTATGTAACACCAAAGCACAATCTTCGGGGGAAGTATCACAAGCTCTCCCAGCACTTCTGTCGCTTCGGCCAGAAGTCGTCAAAATCCGAGGGGGAGTGTCACAAGCTCTCCCGACACTTCTGTCGCTTCGGCCAGAGGTCGTCTAATTTCGGGGGGAGTATCACAAGCTCTCCCGACACTTCTGTCGCTTTGGCCAGAGGTCGTCCAAATTGGGGGTGAGTATCACAAGTGATGAAGCACGGAATCTGCTACCAGTAGGCTCGCGGGGTTGCGAGGAGGGCCGGAGGATTTGGAGTCCACGACGCGCGCTCTACGTCAATGTACCTGCAGAAGAGGAGGGGAATCGGCGACTCACGTGGGAGTAGGCGATTCGAGCTCCTTGTTTGCTCTGGTGTGGTGTGTGAGTGGTCAAGATAAGTTCTGGATGGAGGACACCCCTAGGACCCCTTTTATAGGGTCCTAGAGGCGTTTCCATTCAATCGAGTGGGGCCCACCTCATTATG
>LFYR01000692.1:778256-805352 GCA_001185155.1 Zostera marina | reverse complement strand
AAAATATGGTCTTTGAAGACTTCTGGACTCGACATGACGCAGATGGCTTCTACTTCAAAGTCCACAATACCGTCTGCATTCGGATCAGATATTTCTGATTCTGATTCAGAAGACTCGCTTTCAGACGAGTGTTGATTAAACTATTTTTTTTTTCTTATTAAAACTTCGAATGTTTAACGATTCTGTAATTTAATTTCTTTTTAATAAAAAACATCGATTTCAATTTCTGTTTCAAAATCGTTTTCTCAAATATCGATTTCTATTTCAAAAAACAACGATTCGAACGCACAATATATAATCCTGTTTTAAAAAAAAATAAACAAACATTGTATGGCGGATTTCCGCCATCTAAACTCTTCTACTTAGTTTTAGATGGCGGAAATCCGCCATCTAAAGCTGGGCACAATCGCCCTCTCCCACGAATAGATGGCGGATATCCGCCATCTATACTAATGGAACCGACTGCGTCACTTTAGATGGCGGATATCCGCCATCTAAAGTTCCAAGGATAGTCGGCGGACATCCGCCGTCAATGAAATTAACCGCCATCAATGAATTGGCGCCAAACTATTCCCGCGCCATATTTTAGATGGCGGATTTCCGCCATCTAAAACTTTTCAATTCGCGCCAAAATTTTCAGATTAGATGGCGGATTTCCGCCATCTATACTATTTTTGGTGGGAAATGGGGATGGATAATAGATGGCGGTCTTTAGATGGCGGTTTATGGGTTTTAATGGCGGTGTCCAAGATGGCGGGCTTTAGATGGCGGATTTCCGCCGAGGATCACTTTAGATGGCGGAAATCCGTCATCTAAAGCCCGCCATACAAGGTCGGATTTCTTGTAGTGTTACTTTTTGTGAATAGTAGAAGCTTGAATAGTAGATTTCCTTTGAGAAGATTCTTAATTTTGTGAATAGTGTCTTTTGTTCCTTGGTTATTGTACCTTGATTAAAATGTTAGGGATAATAATAATTATTATCTTCAAGGTATTTTATGCAATTGAACCAATTCGAATTTGACTTTGATTAAACCCTTGACTTAATTAATTTATGAATTAATTTAGGTCTACTCTTGACTGATTTTACCCTTTGGATTAATAGTGTAATTAGGGATAAAATTAACATGATTAAAATATAATCATATATCGACAATTTTGATTCTACAGACTGATCAATATGATTTTTTATTTCTACTCTTTATATTTATAAATGGATTTAAAATTGATTATTTAATCAATTTGTTCAATATGTATAGTTAATTCAAACAATTACTTTAATAAATTCATTTATTACATTCTTTTTTTATTATAGAGTATTAAATGTGGTATAAAACCGCATTTAATTCTAAATATCATTTATCAAGGTAGATTGATCAATATGATCTTTTATTTCTACTTTTTATATTTATAAATGGATTTAAAATTGATTATTTAATCAATTTATTCAATAACTATAGTTAATTAAAACATTTACTTCAATAAATTCATTATTTGTCTTCTTTTTTAATTATAGAGTATTAAATGTGGTACGAAACCAACCTTTAATTCTAAATATCATTTATTAAGGTAGATTGATCAATATGATCTTTTATTTTTACACGTTATTTATAAATGGATTTAAAATTGATTATTTAATCAATTTTTTCAATATCTATAGTTAATTCAAACAATTATTTCAATAAATTAATTTATTGCATTCTTTTTTGATTATAGAGTATTAAATGTGGTACAAAACCACATTTAATTTTAAATATCATTTATCAAGGTAGATTGATCAATATGATCTTTTATTTTTACTCTTTATATTTATAAATGGATTTAAAATTGATTATTTAATAAATTTGTTAAATATCTATAGTTAATTCAAACAAATACTTCAATAAATTCATTTATTGCCTTCTTTTTTAATTATAGAGTATTAAATGTGGTGAAAAAGCAGTCTTTAATTCTAAATATCATTTATCAAGGTAGATTGATCAATATGATCTTTTATTTTTATTTTTTATAATTATAAATGGATTTAAAATTGATTATTTAATAAATTTGTTAAATATTTATAATTAATTCAAACAAAATACTTGAATAAATTAATTTATTGTCTTCTTTTTTAATTATAGAGTCTTAAATGTGGTTAAAAACCAGCCTTTAATTCTAAATATCATTTATCAAGGTAGATTGATCAATATGATTTTTTATTTCTACTCTTTATATTTATAATTGAATTTAAAATTGATTATTTAATCAATTTGTTCAATATCTATAGTTAATTTAAACAATTACATCAATAAATTCATTATTTGCCTTCTTTTTTAATTATAGAATATTAAATGTGGTACAAAACTGCATTTAATTCTAAATATCATTTATTAAGGTAGATTGATCAATATGATTTTTTATTTTTACTATTTATATTTATAAATGAATTTAAAATTGATTATTTAATCAATTTGTTCAATAACTATAGTTAATTCAAACATTTACTTCAATAAATTCATTATTTACTTCTTTTTTAATTATAGAGTATTAAATGTAGTACAAAATCAACCTTTAATTCTAAATATCATTTATTAAGGTAGATTGATCAATATGATCTTTTATTTCTAGTTTTTATATTTATAAATGTATTTAAAATTGATTATTTAATCAATTTGTTCAATATCTATAGTTAATTTAAACAATTACTTCAATAAATTTATTTATTGCATTCTTTTTTAATTATAGAGTATTAAATGTGGTGAGAAACCAGCCACATTTAATTTGATGCTGAATTATTGGAGATATTAGGTGAATTTGTTGAATCAAAAGCTTGTTTAGTATCTATAGATGCTGAATTTATCATTAATTGATTGGTAATAGAGTTGTTTGATTATGGGGCAGGAGTTCTTATTGTTTCTTCAACTCCAAAGTATGTGTTGTTTGGTAGTATTGCTGGAATTGGAAGAGATAACTTTTTGTTAATTGTTATCTTTCCTTTTATCTTGTAATCTTTAAAAGGAAAATTTTCTTCACAAAATCTGATGTGTTTAGAAATCAGAATTTTGGAATCACTAAGCCTTAACATTTGTAAGTTTTATGGAATGGTGAATATCCCAACAAACAACAGTAAGAAGTTGTAGGTTAAAGCTTATCTCTAAGTTGTTTAGGTATTAATGGAAAATATAGAGATCCAAACACTTTAGCTATCTTATGTCAGGTTCTTTCTTATATAATAGTGAGAAATGAAAAGAGTAACCTAATGTTCTAGATGGAATCTTTTTTATTGTGTAAACTAAGGCAGCACAAACTTCTATCCAATATTCTTTTGAAATATCAGATTATATGAAGAAACACCTAGCCATAGTGACCATGTTTTCTTTCAACTAACCCATTTTGTTCTAGGGCATAAGGTGTTGAAAGTTTGTGACTTTGTATTTTATCCCAGTATTTTTGCAATAGATAAAGAATGAGGAGTTGAGAAACTCACTTCCACAATAAGTGTGTATGGATTTTATCTGTAACTCTAAAGATCTTTCAATCATTATATGAAAGTCTTTAATTAAAACAGTAAAATATTTCTTAGAAGAGAATATATCTATGAAAATCTTGTACATTCATCTACCAATAGTAGATAGTATTTGTATTCATGGATTGATGTTTTGGGGGATGGGCCCTATACATCCATGTGTATTACACCTAGAGGAATTTTATTATATTCTATGATTATTGATAAAAGGTATTTTTCTCATTTTATTTAGAAGACAACAATACATGTATGTTTATTTTTATTTAAAGAGATTTTATAATTTTCTGAAAAAATTCTTAAAATGGAACTAGAAGGGTGACCACACCTTTTGTTAAATGAGATAAGGAGGCTATCAATTAATGCACTAGAATTATTATTAGATTTTCCTATTGATACAAACCATCAGCACTTTACCACTAAGTAATTGCATATCAGTTATATTATCTTTTACCTTAAATTTTAATTTGTTCCATTTAAAATAAAATTGCAATTTAGATCTTTTGACATGGATTACATAGAAATTAAATTCATTTTTAAGTTTGGAACACGCAATGTGTTCTTGAGTGGGATTGTGCCATTATCAGTTTTGATAACGGCAGTACCAATATGGGAAATTGGCAAGCTAAGGTCGACATTCCTTATATAGTTTAAACTTGTTATCTGAGTACTCCTGAGCATCTGATAAATTGTCGATCTCAGAAGTCATCAGAAGTCGTGTGTGAGGAGGCTTCAGAGTCTAACAGCCGGTTACTATCTTTGCATTCATCTTCCATGGTTGCCATTACTTTCTCTGTCTTCCTACAAGTTCTTGCTCCATGTTCTGGAGTTTCACAAATCTGGCAAACTATATATGGTTGAATTTCTCCATCTCCCTTTATTTGAATCTTTGTTGTTGAATTTTCATTTTTGTAATTTGATTCTTCATGATGATGATCAGAGTTGCGGTTATTGTAATTCTTGTTCTTTTTGCTGCGAATGATGTTGGTGATTCATCAAATACCATATTTGGTTATGAGTGAATACATGACAGAAAGGGGCGAAAATCTACACTAGCTAAAGACCATCAACCACAAAATCGATCTTGTCCCTGTCAGATAATTGATCACCAGAAGCTGCTAAGCCATTGATCAATTCTCGAACTTTGATGATGAATTCACCCATAGTTTCGCTGTCCAATTTCTTCAGATGACACAGTTCATCTCGAATTGTTTGTGAGTGAACCATCTTGCGTGGAGAAAAATGTAGCTCCAACGCCTTCCAACACTCTAATGCAGTCTTGTGATTCAATATCAAAGAAAACATCTGCGAGCCAACCGCAGCCTGGATCCAGCCTATAACAATCCAGTTTTTTTGACGTCAGACTTTGAATACCGGATTGAGGGAACCGTGACTTTCTCTGGTGGAATAACCAACGACTCAGTAATCAACTTCATTATATCGTGAATCTGAAGAAGGTTCTCCATCTGTAACCTCCAAAACAAATACGTATCACTTCGCTCAAGGGGAATACAAATCCATTACGAAATTTGGCATTTGTGCAAGTAATCTGGAATCGATTCAGTAGTCTTGACAGATCCGGAAGAAGATGAATCAGATTCCATCGAATCGGTCTTGACAGATCCGGAGAAGACGGATGCGCGGAAGAATCGGAGGCGAGAAAAAAAAACGACGGAGGCAGATCACAACTGAAATCGGGAATTGGAAGAAGAAAAACGATCGGGAAAAAAGAAATCGCTTCTTGATTAGCTACTGGCTTAAATAGAAAACAACTGACACCATATTAGAGTTTCAAATGAGAGTTAAACATGTAACTAATCTTGTATTTGCAAAAGAAATGAAAACCAATATTAACAAAAGACCAGTAACCCATGTTTATTTATACTAAACTTCTAAATGACTAAAAAAAACTATTTCATTAAGGCTAATATTGTATATGTCTAACATGAACCACAAACTAAAATTCCACACCTGGAGTGCATTCAACCAGGTGTTAAAAGTAAAATAAAATCACCCATCATTATATCAATAATGTTTGCAAGTACAGTAAGAGGATGTATTTAGCTTCAAAACTAATCCTCAATATGAAACCGATCCAAAACAACAATATCTTGAAAATACAAACAAAGGAAGAGAATACGTCGAAAAAAAGGATTCAAATATGTTAATCAATTATCGTCATACTTAAGAATAGATAGGGATTTGCCGATTCTTGATGTTCTTCTTATTGATCAGTTCGTTAGTAAGACTGAAATTATCTTCCATGGTAGCTTTAATCAAGTGTTTTGCACCAATGAGCACCAGTCTTTCTATCATTATCAACTGGTAGTTATTTTCAATAATTGGGTCAATTAAGTTGCTGTAATTTGAAGAGTATGCCAATTTATACCTGTTCATTTTCATCAAATTAATGAATCTAATTACCAATCATATATAAGTGTTCGCTTATTTATCTGTGAAAACATGCATTAATCAATACCTTGATGCTAATGGTGAAAAAAACCTTGGTGTTTTTACATTTGAAGCAATGAAAAGAATTCTTCCAGATGAGGTCCATTTTTTGATTCTTCGCTGAATGAACTCAAGACGAGTATCCATGTTAATATGTAAATGTAAAGTTTGAGCAACTCCATTGTTGTGATCATGATTTCTTGTTTCCATCTTGTTACCATGATATACATGGATGGCATCATAGACACCAAGCTGCTCTTTAATCTAATTAAGATGGTAATTAATAATTTAAAAATATAAAAGAATCTAAAGGGTTCTCAGTAGAAGGATGCTCTGATTAATAATATATTTATGCAATAATACATAGGTGAGACTGAAATCTGATACTATCTATATATATAGTTAAAAAGAAGTCGATTTAATTAACCTTATCTGCAACAATGCGAAGCTTTCTTGCAGCCATTAATGGCAGAAATGAATAAGGAAGACTTGTGGACATGCCATTATTATGATCCTTGCATTCTATAAACCTGAAATTAAGGAACATTCTTTATGACTCCATATTGATCTAAGTTATGGAGAAAACCAAAAGAAGGATAGGCCCGGAAATATACCAAGAAAGATAATTAGCAGTGCGGTTGATCAGAAAAGTATCTGAATATATGGTTTTGTCTTTCAGATCATAACGACTGATTCCTTCCACGCTTGCCATCCCTCGTTTTCCCAACTCCACGCTCTTCAATAATATTTGATCCCACATTTTCGAATCATCCAATACAACTGGAACAGTTCTTGATATGAGTTCGAGATCATATAAAGAGTTCATGGCACAAGAGCTTTCTGCCCAACTAAAACAACCAGAGATGTTGTTGATTCGATGTATATGTACAATTTAAAATTATAACAGCAGAAGAAAAGGAGAGAAAAAAATCGAAATATCAAATATAGATATATACCTTTCATTAAAATCAGCATGAGCAGAAGTGTGTAGGATTGCCTTCTTATTATGATAGATTGAATTGATGTACATTCTGGAAGGCATCACAAATATTCTGGAAGAAACATAAACACAAACACCTGAGAACAACATATATATTATCGTCAGAAGAAAGAATATTGTGACCAAAAAATAAATAAATTGAGCTGTAGATCACAATGTCAATCTGAAATGAATCCAATCTCCACTTTAAAAGAAGAAGAAAACCAGTTTCGTTTGAGTCTACTCACCTTTTTAGGTACATGGCCTCTTCAAGAGCACACCGGAAGCTCAACTCCTGATAAAAAAGATCCTGACACGAATCACGATGATTCCCCGGGCAATCAATTCCATTTCCCCAGTACAGATACTTCTTCTCCGACCAATCAGGGATCTCTCCCCCCAACACCCCCGTGGGAATGCTCGTGTGCTTAAACTGGAATGGCAACAGAAGATCGAAGGAATACGATGATATTGCCCAGAAGGCTACGCCGACAAAAAGAGAAAGGAAGAGCGGTAGAACAAGGATTAGAGATATTGGCTTCCGTTGAGTCTTGCATGTTTTCATTCCTGCACTGGCCGGAATTCTTGAGAGTATATTCCGACTACTGGCCGGGAAATTAACAGATTATCCATTCAAATGTAACCGCCCGCCTAAACAAGATATTTTTTAAACTTTTTTTTTTATGCCCAATTGCAGTTAGATATTTTAATAAAAATATAACATGCACTTCAAAACCTATAGATTTTTCAGATATTTTTCAAAATCTATAATCCAGTGTTAAGTATGTTGTTAATATGAACTTGTTGGTGTGAGGGTTCGCCGGAGCTAGCTCACCGTCCAACCTATTACAAGTCTCTCTCTCAGAATTATCAACCCCTCCCCCAGTTGGACCAGGGGAGGTATTTATAGCCTTCACTTGCTGTCTTTGGGCCTCATGAGCTCGTGCGTCGGATCCGTCCGTCTGTCTGGGCCGTCCGGGCCGGTTCGGTCCATGGGCCGCGGTCCATGGTACCAACAGAACTTAATCCTTGTCGTATGTATTAAATCTAACATTGGACAATGTGGATGTATCACTGAATTTAACAAATATGATAGATGAATGAACAGTGCTTGTTTATATATTAAAATGGATGATTTGGAATATTATGCTTGCACACACACACAAACACTCTTTATCAATAGACAAGTATCTTCAGATGACCAGGGAGGGTATTGGATTCGTGAACAAGCGAAATTTCTACTCTTGGTGATGATTCTAAGGAATGTATTGATATGATTGTAGAGATTGGAGAAAACTATAAAGAAAAGGATGAGATGGGCTGGTGAAGTGGTTCACGATCACTTAAACGAAGTGCTTAAAATAACCAGGAGATCACCATAATTTGTAACGAAAATCTCTATTTTATCGTCGATTTCAAATCAACTTCTAAAAAAACAAGCCAGACGCACCTAGTCTGCACCTACCTAGAGATGTTCATCGAGCCTACTGAAGTCTGATTAACCATTCAGATTCGTTAAATCTTGTTAAAATAAAAAACCTATTATATGCATTTTATATATATCTATTATCTAATATTAATCCAATTTTTAAATATTAAATTCTATAAACAAAACAAACAAATAAATAATTTTTCACAACACATTCCAAACCTCGAAAGTTGTGGCTGACAAGCAACAAACATCGCCGACAATTAAGTAATTCCTAGCTTTGCATGTTGGCAGTTGTTGCCTTCATTAGCCGGCCGCCGGCCGAATTGGATTCTTACCTACTTACTTACATCATTGCACGATTCCCACATATACTTCAAACAATATATTTTAAATATCAACTATCATCATCATTATCTCCGATGCTCCGATCCGATCCTCTGCCAACCGGCCGGCCGATGGGTTTCAGGAACGAAAATTTGACGTTGATAGTCGATGATGAATCCCAAGAATCCCAATCTTATACCTACAGCTACCCTCATCTCTCCACGAGGCAGTGCAGAATCTGCCATGAGGAAGAACAAGAACAACAGAACTCCATCGGCGACATGGAAGCTCCTTGTTCCTGTTCCGGAACTGTCATGTTTGCGCATAGAAACTGTATACAGAAGTGGTGTGATGAGAAAGGCAGCACTCTCTGCGAGATCTGTCTTAAGAACTTCGAACCAGGCTACACCTTTGTCCCCAAGGAGGCGGTGGAGATCGACGTCAGTGAGGTCCTTCCAAACGACGACGGTGTCCTCCAAGACCGTGAAACGCCGATGAACAGGACTGGATATCAGTTTGCGATGGGACACCTGGAGTGTTTTAGAGCCGTGGTGTGGTACCGGTCTATCGTCATAACGGTAAGAAAGTTAAATACTGCTATTAACTTAATCAATTACAATAAATTATTAAGGTTGTTGAAAATTCAGAACAAGAAATAGACTATTTTTTTTTAGAAGGGTCTTGAAATTGAGAAAGTTATTAAAATCCTTTTGATTTCTGTTCCACCTTGTCCGTCCGCGTTCCATCTTTTTTTTTACCCTAGTCCCCGGTTCTAATTTTATTTAATTTTCACTATGAAAAAAACCGGTACTATAGAAAAGAAAAAGTTAAACACTTCATGGTATCAAAATTCAAAACCGGTTTAAATCATGTTCATTGTTTTACAGCTCGCTATTTTCTTGATGCTGAGGCATACCATCTCCATAGTATCTCTGGGACACGCTCATAACCCTTATGTACTCTACTACGTAAGTATTAACACTAGAAGAAAAAATTTAATTTTCAACAATGTCGCTCATACTTAAGAATCTTGTAGTGTAAGTAGATATATATTAATGTCTGATACTATAATTAAGTAAGATTTTAATCGATCTCGCAGATTTTACTACTGAGAATATTCGGGTTTTTGGTTCCGTTCTATGTTGTAATAAGGTTAATATCAGAAGCTCAACACATTTCCAGGTGATTTCAAACTTCCACAAACTTCGGCCACCGCCACGACAACCGCCACTGCTTATAATCTTACCTAAGTGAAACTTATAGGAAAATGTAGATAAAATATAAAATGACCTCCTTTATTTTTTTCATTATCTATTTGTTCATGGTTGATTAATTTGATTTACTTATTTAATTATTTATGGTATGTGGTTTTTTTAAGTTAAAACACAACCCACAGGTAAAATCGTTTGGTAAAAAAATAGTTATATATGACGATTTTGTATCACGAATTTTATTGATTGACGATTTCTGAAATTTTCCCAAGATTTGGCATTTGGGGGAAAATCAAGAACCATACTTTTTTCTTTCACGAGATAAAGGATTAAAAGGAGGGATCTAGATGAAATTTCAAACAAAAAATTTAAGGGCATAAACCTCAATCTCTCAACTTGCGGTTGCAAAAGAAGGGTTATTTATGCAAAATACCTAGGGGTAATACTGCAAAAGAGACTAAAGAAATGAACCCAAACACCACAGACCTCGTCTCGCCCTCTGCTAACCCTCGAAAGCGGGTTTGTGCGAGCGGAAAGGGGGAGAACAAGCGAGGAAGAAATTGGAGCAGAGGAGGATAGTGTATTCGTGTTTTGTTTTCTCGGCGGCGATCTAGGATTTTCCTAGGGGTTTGCTTTCTTCCAATTCGAGAAAGTGTGACTTCTCAAAATTCTTTTAGGGTTTCTTGACGATTTCAATGTCTTTTGGTTTGTTTTTGTTAATATTTTTATCACTGTCTATTTGATTTTTCTAAGGTAGAGGCTTCTATGCGTCTTGGAACTATGGGTGCACCGGGGAAAGCATCTCCGACGTCTAGTTCCATGCAGGTTTGCATCCCGATGATCTTTAAAATAATTAAAACGTGATTTTCTTCTGTCTTTCAGTCATCCTGAATTGTTTAGATATAAATAAGTTTTTTCCCTTGTCTTTTTTTTGAATTTTAGTTTATCAGTGACTGAGTGACTCAGTTTCTTTCTTTCTACCCTTCATCTCATTCTAGTAAATACTAAAGTTTTACTTCATCTCATCAAGTTGATGTACCACAGTATCAGATTTTCAATATATTTTTATAATTTACACTAAATAAAGTTATGAACTGGAAAAAAACTGAGGTACATGAAAATTCTAAAAGTATCAGCGAAATAAACACAAGTCACAGCAAGATTCCATCACCAGTTGCACATTATACATTTTACTATTTTAGATTTTTCACTTACTCGTTTCTTGTATAAAATTCAGTCTACAAGTAACACAAGCTTCTCAATATTTCTTTGTTCCGCCTTTATAAATATTCTTCTATAGATACTTTTGTCGTTGTGCCAATTTTACGTGAGATTATATTTACACAATTCTTGGTTCTTTTTATCTCCAGTTTAAGCCCATCTTTTGTATATTCTTATTTCTAACTGGTTGATATGAATATGATTCCATATTAAGATTATTTTTTAATCTTCTTCTTTGTTTTGTTAGCGCGTGAAGGTCTACCGTTTAACTGAAGATGGAAAGTGGGACGATCGAGGAACTGGTCATGTTACTGTTGATTATTTGGAGGTAAAAGTGTAGTTTTCCTAATAATTTTCAATTTTTTTAGCTATCTTCATCGCATCCCTTCTTTATTTGAATTTTGAATTGGAAGTCTATACATGCCACCGTACCACCACTAGTTGATCCTTCAAGTAGGACCTATGTAAATCCATTGCCATTACCTTCTCATTCACTCTCTGTGTATTGAATTCAACAGAAATGTTAATATCTAAGCAAAAATGTCTGTCACAGGTACCCTTTTACAGGTGGTCATGCTATGTAGCTAGCCACCTTAAAATATAGAAAATAGGTTTTATGGACATAACTAAGGGTGTAAATTGTCCGGATCTAATCCGGAATTGGTTGGACCTAGATCCGGATCACCACCTAAAATCTGGGTCTTAGTTAGGGGCTGAAAATGTCGGACTTAAAATAAGAACAGATTCGTGATTGAACTCTGGTATTGGTTCGGGCCTTTGGGTCCAACATGGTCGAGATTGATTATCCTTTATTAGATCCTATCAACCAAGCTTTTTCATGCGTCGCCTAGGCGACGCATATGCGACCATGTGCTCCAGCGCATGTAGGTTTTTGCCTTCATGCGCTGGAGTGGGTTAGGCGGATCCGCCTAACCCAAAAGCCCATATATTCAAATTTAAATAGAGTTAGGTTTAAAAAACCCTAACTCCTCTTTTTCCCCCTATTTCTTCTCTTTTCTTCCATTCTCTCCCACATTTCCAACCCTAACCCTAAATTTCCAGCCCATCTCCTCCACCCATTTTCTCCGGCCATCTATTAGGGAACTTCCGGCCACCTACTAGGAAACCTCTGGCGATAGTTACGAGAGTCTCTTTTAGAAGAACATGTGGGCGACATTGATGGGATGAGAGCCAGACACGAGATTAAATGGAAGACCAATGGCTGTACTTTACTGTCCGATGGATGGACGGACGCCAGAGGAAGAAACCTCATCAACTTCTTGGTGAATTCGACCGAAGGATTGTTCTATCAGTATTCCATAGACACTACACATGAAAGGAAGACAACTTCATACATTGCAAAAACATTAGATCAAGCAATGCAAGTCATTGGTCCGAAGAATGTGGTACAGATATGCACAGATAATGCGGCGAACTATGTCAGCGCCGGAGACATATTGATGAATAAGTATGGCCATTTATTCTGGACACCATGCGTAGATCATTGCATGGATCTGATTTTGGAGGACATTGGGAAACTGCCCAAGTACAAGAAGATGATTTCTGGTGGTCGCAAGATAGCGACCAACATCTATGCCCATGGTGTTCTCCATAGTACTTTCTTGACCACATCAGGTGGGAAAGAGTTGGTAAGATGCGGAGTCACAAGATTTGCAACTTCATTTCTCACATTACAGAGTTTGAAAGAAGTAAAGAACAGAGGGAGAATCTGAAGAAGATTGATTGGCTCCCTTGGGCTAATATCATTTGTGGAACTGAGGTTCAAAAGTTAATCTGGAATAACTCTTTTTGGTTGAGCCTATATGAGTGTTTGGCCGTTTCTGAACCCCTAGTGAGGTTGCTCAGATTAGTTGACCAAGATGAAAAACCATGCATGGGCCGAGTTCTTAATGACTTGAAGAATGCAAGGAAGCACACTAGAGATATGTTGAAAGACAAGAATGTGTCATTGCTAACCCAATTAGACAAGATATTTGATAAGCGTTGGGAGAAGCATTTCAGCAAACCTATCTTTGGTGCCGGTGCCTTCCTCAACCCCAACATCTACTATCGTCTAGCAGAATCTGATGATAGGTAAGTAATTGAATTTTTAATTTTGAATCTGAATTTTCAATAACTTATTCGCTTTACATTGTAGTGAGGAACGATCTTTAGCTTTAGAATACGAATTAGACTTCTACACTTGCATGATGAAGATGGAGTCGGACAAGACAAAAAAATTAAACTTGTTGAACCCATAGTTTTAAAAAGCATAAAGCGCTCCCAATTTCCAATTAGCGCTTTTTTAGCTTTAAGCGCTTTAGCGCGCTTAAAGCTAAAAAAGCGATAATGACATTTTCGTAAATATATGCAATTTTTTAGAAAATTGCATATATATTCCTGTATTATTTTTTTTTCAAATCCTATAAATATATTTTTTTCAAATATATACCCCTGTTATAAATATTTATAGGTGTAATATAACATTTATTACAGTAAACATGTAATATTTATAGGTGTAATATAACTTATTACACAGTTTAACAAACCATCCAGGTGATGAATATTTATAGGTGTAATTTATAAGTGTAATATTCAAGCTTTTTGACGCGGCCAGGCGACCAGGCGATGCCTGGGACCGCATACCGCATATGCGACCGCCTGGTCGCATATGCGGTCCAATATGCGACTATGAAAATTCCAGATTTAAAGAATAAAGAGAGAAACTGGATGTGATTTATAAGGTCCTTTCTCAATTCGATGAGCCCATAGCTATTACCTTATTATTTACAGTTTATATCAAAATAAATATCAAGGTGCAGATGTGATTAAAGACATCGTCTTTGTAAAATAACCTTAAGATGCATATGTGTTATGCAAAATAAAGTACTGCCCACCGTTAGGTATACCCATCTGGAAATGCGATTTCTACCTTGTAATCGCGGAAGCAGCTAAATATGCACGTCGTGGAAGTAGCTAATCGCGGAAGCAGCGATTCCTACCTTGTACCGTCGTCGATCGTCGATTTCCAGAGTGGGTTCCGCGATTTAGGATTTAGGGTTTTTTTAGTATTTTCTTATTAATTGGGTATTTTTTATAAGGTCCTTAAGTTGTTAAAAAATTATATAATTCATTTAATTATTTCATTTTTAATATTTTCTAATTGGGTTAATGAATCGGGTTTAGCCGGATCCGACCCAGATCCGGCTAAGCCCCATAATATGCGACCCCCCAAATATGCGATGAGGGGTTACCGCCTGGTCGCATATGCGACAAATCAAAAAGCTTGGTAATATTTATAGGTGTAATATTTACAGGTGTAATATTTATAGGTGTAACATAACATTTATTACAGTAAACATGTAATATTTATAGGTGTAATATAACTTATTACACTGTTTAACAAACCATCTAGGTGATGAATATTTATAGGTGTAATTTATAGGTATAATATTTATAGGTGTAACAAACCAACCAGGTGTCTAATTTGGGAAGACACCTGGCCAGACAGGTGCTGGACCATGAGAAACTTTCAGCAGCTATAAAAGAGGAAGAAATCTGTTTGAAGAGTTTGCTTCTACTGCAATTAAAAATCTTTGTCCTTCTCCCTTCTCCAAGCTTCTATTGCCCGGTGATGGATAGAAACCCACCAACCCGACCACTCACCCGCTTAAAAAAGCGATTTGGAAAGCGCTCCTCCAGGAGCGCTTTTCCGCTTTAAGCTATTAAAAAGCGTCGCCTTTTAATCTATGGTTGAACCACTCACTACAATACAAGGACAGGTTGGGATACTTCGGTATGCCTTTAGCTGTGAAATCTTCATCAACAATGGACCCGGGTAAGAATGAAGATCCAAGTCTCATAAGTCATGGTTAAGTATAATACAATTATACTTGATTAGTGATTCATGACATGTTTTTTTACAATTGCATGATGAAGTTCATTTGGTCTTAAAACCCTTAACCTTCTGGTGATAGCAAGGAGGATCTTAAGCCTTTGTGTAACAGCTTCCAGTTGCGAACGAAACTGGAGCACATTCAGTCTCGTAAGTTCTAGTTCAATACTTCAATAGTTCAATGACTTCAATGAATTTTTGTCGAATAACGTTTCTTAAATTCTTATTTAGATCCATACGAAGAAATGCACTCGTCTTGAGGTCGAGCGAATGGGAAAGCTTGTGTACATTCACTTATAGTTTGAGTATCGCGCGAGATAGCGCGCTATATCGCCCATAGCACGAGTAGCTGGCGATATCTCCCCGTGCTATGTCTATCGGGCCTTAGGCGGATCCGGGTTAGGATCCGACCGAATACCCAAATAGGGTTTATAAATATAAACCCTATTTCTCCCCATTTCTCCCTATTTCTCTTATCTATTCACGATTTCTCCCCATTTCACCCTATTTCTCCCCATTTCTCTTATCTATTCACGATTTCTCCTCATTTTCCCCCTAACTTAATATTTAAGAATATTTTGAATTCTAAAATCAATGATTACACTTGATCACTACTCTTTAGTTAAGTATGATATTCACTATTACTTTATAATATACTGAATATTTAAATAAAAATACACTTGGCGCTATGTAGGCGTTATAGCGCGCTATCTCCCCATAGCGCCAAGTGCCGGCGCCAAGGTTTTTGATTTGTCGCATATGCGCGCATATGCGAGCGCATATGCGACTAGGCGGTGACCCCCCATCGCATATTTGGGGGGTCGCATATTTTTGGGTTTAGCCGGATCCGGGTCGGATCCGGATAAACCCGATCCGTTAACCCTATTAAATTAAAAAACTTTAATAGAATTGTATTATTCTATTAAAACTTAAGGACCTTACTAAGTGTTTGCATTACACTTGTACTTTGATGTTTGAAAGTTGAAACTAATAGTTTTGTTGTTTTGTATGTTTCTTTAAGTTTTTGTGATTTTAAGAGTTTAAGTATCATTAGTCACTATATTATTTCATTTATGATTTTTATTATGACTTATAATATCAGGGATTTATTTAAAATATGGAAAATAGAGGGGGTATATTGAAAAAAAAATAAAAAAATAATAAAAATAACATGTCGCATATTTGACCGCATATGCGACCAGGCGGTCGCATATGCGGTAGGCGGTCCCAGGCATCGCCTGGTCGCCTGGCCGCGTCAAAAAGCTTGGCCGGCGCTACGTGCTATGGCGCAACTCAAACTTTGCATTCACTATAACAAGAGGTTGAATGAACGACAATTACACCGCAAGCTTAGAATGTAGAGACTTGGACTCCATAGCAACGGAAGAAATCAACCACAACTCTGAATGGATAACTGGCGAGGAAGGACCCGCCAAATATTGGGTTTATGGTGAAGGTCTTACTTGGGTAAGCCTTGAAGATGCAATGGACGTCAATGAAACAAATGACCCAACTACTAGACAATATAGTAGAGGAGGACCATCTACAACATTCAGAGATGAGGATCAATTATCTGAGGAGGAAGAAGAGTTTTAGAACTTTGTATTTAAATTTTAGACTAATACTATATTAATTTTAAAATTTAAAACTTCTATTAAATTTACAATACTATATATATTTTATAAAAATATTTATGAAATTACAGGTTTTATTGCAAATATATATAAGTATAGGGAAAAAATGCAAAAACCCAAAAATTCCATGTGATGCCTAGGTGTCGCCTAGGCGCCCCAGACGGTCAGGGCCATCGCATGACCGCATAAAAAGGCTTGCTATCAACGTATTCTATGAGCAGATTAACGTGAAAATGGTGGTGCACTGTGGTCTCAAACTATGATTATAAGAGATGTAAATAAGTGGGAGAGATACTCAATCCCTTTTCATTCCCAATGAGTATCATATATATACAACTTAATATTACAATATCATATCACTAATTAGTATCGTATCATATCATATATATAATATACGATATGATATCATACATACATATATATGATATGATATATATGTATCATATCACTAATAATGATAAATGATCGTTCTCTAGATTGACGATTTGAGGTGAGGCGTTTCACAATTCACATTCACCTATTAAGCAAAACTAAAGGTGATTAGACCTTCAAATGCGTCACAGTCAGCTTTCACGTTTTCCAATGAAGAAGCCACATGCATTGGAAAAACAGAACGATGTTTAAGATTAGAAAGTCATCAATGACATGAGTATCTCCTTTAAGCCTGAGTGCTTCAGAAAGTGCTGCTGTCATCCCTTGGGAACTAGTACGATACAGATATGGGAGACTAACTAACCTCCAGAGGCAGATAGTCTAGACTCTACTCTAGGCAAGGTTTTTGATTTGTCGCATATGCGCGCATATGCGAGCGCATATGCGACCAGGCGGTGACCCCCCATCGCATATTTGGGGGGTCGCATATTTTTGGGTTTAGCCGGATCCGGGTCGGATCCGGATAAACCCGATCCGTTAACCCTATTAAATTAAAAAAATTTAATAGAATTGTATTATTCTATTAAAACTTAAGGACCTTACTAAAAAGACCCATTTAAATAAAAAAACACTAAAAACTAAAAACCCTAGGCCTAAATCGTGAAATGCTGAAATCTACAAACGGTGGAGAATCCTTGAAGCTTGAACGGAAGCCGTCGTGCCTGAAGAGTGAAGACTGAAGACCTGAAGCCGTCGTGCCTTGAACGGAACCGCCTAGCGCTGCGCCTGAACGGAACCGCCTAGTTAGGTGATTTTCTGATTTTCAGAGTGGTCATAATAATCGATTTTCAGAGTGGTCATCCACTGCTGAATGATATAATCGATTTGATTTGGATCATTCATCTATTCACAATCGATTTGAATATCAGGGATTTATTTAAAATATGGAAAATACAGGGGGTATATTGAAAAAAAAATAAAAAAAATACTAAAAAAAACATTGCGCATATTTGACCGCATATGCGACCAGGCGGTCGCATATGCGGTAGGCGGTCCCAGGCATCGCCTGGTCGCCTGGCCGCGTCAAAAAGCTTGACTCTAGGCAATATGGCTTTGTGGAAAGTGTCAATTTGAGTCCTGGATTCATTCTTATATCTTTATTTTATATTGCTAATTTCCATTGTAGTCAGGGTAATGCCCTTCATTTTTCTAAATGAGAATATTTAACTGCTTAAAAAAAAAGCCAATCATGATGAGATTTTAGGATCTCATTGTGCTCTTGATACTATAACAGAAATAGTGGATTTTTGGTGAGAATGATTGGAAATTGTCCTTCATTTGTATTTATGACGTTATATATACTATGGAATATGGATGCAACCGATTTGGTTGCAGGGGATAGACGATAATGGAAAAGTAATACTAAGTACTAACTTAGTATAATTATTAGTTATATAATTGATTATAATTACTCATTAATTACTTAGATAGAAAATTCTCCTGTATTTTTTTCTTATAATCAGATATATGATGTTTCAGAGATCAGATGAACTTGGCCTTATTGTCATTGATGAAGAAGATAACGAAACATTGCTTGTGAATCGCATTTCTTCCAATGACATTTATAGAAGACAGGAAGGTATACATCATATTACAAAATTTATTATTATTATTATTTGACGAAGACATGAAGTCGGTTTCATTTGGATTTTTGAATAAGAGTATAAGAAAAATTATTTTCAGCAATGAAATTTTTAATTTATCAAAAAAAGAGAGTAAGATAAAGCCTTTGTTACAAAAGATTCTGGAAGATGAATTTACTCATCGTCCTATTATCTTTACACATTTAACCGACTGCACCAAGTACATGTTGTACAACACCTAAAGGAATTGGACTCCCAAACAATTATAACATTACCCTCAATTGAGTTACGATTGTTTTATTGTAGAAATTGAGTTACGATTGCTAATATCCTTCCGAATTAATTATTATGCAATGCCTTAATGCCTTTGCTTAATTACGATATCAATAACCATTTATTTCAGACACCATTATTTCATGGCGCGATCCCAACATTTCTACAGATTTAGCTATAAGCTTTCAAGAGCCTGTGGGTTGCTCTTACATATGGTATTGTTATAATATTAAAATCACCTGAGTAATTTTTTGTGTAACCTTTCCAACTCATCCTTGATATTTGTAATTATATACAATACCTTGTTTTCTGTAGGGACCAGATTATTGGTGTACAGAGGGATCTTCAATTTAGTACTCTTGGCAGTGAGTGTTTCTCAGTCTTTCTATTTTATTCATAGACTGTTCATGCACACTGTTGTCTATTGTTTTACTGATCTTTTTTTAAAAACTTTATAGAGATTGACACACACTTTGCATTAGATGTTCTTGAAGCTTCTGGTGCTTCAAATGGTATTTTCTCGTTCTTTTATGTTTCATATTTTTTTCTTTATAGCATTTATATTTGAAATCAATGAAACAAAGCTTCATACTACTTTCTTGATCGAACAAAGTTTTTAGATTTTTTAAAATGCCAGATTACTGATATAGTAGGAAAATAATTAGGAGTTCAAACTTCAAACCACATTTTATAACATTGATACTTGGGAAGTTCCAATATTGGGCCAATGGAACCACATTGCCTTGTACAGTCATAAAGAAGATACAAAGTTTAACCTACAACTTCATCTGGGATGGTAGGACTTAGGAGATGTAGCAGTTGGTAAAAAATGGCACTCCTGAAGAAGGAAGGAGGGATGGGGTTAGGGATTTCATTGCCACCAATGTCACAACATTGGTCAAAAGAACTGAGAAGTTATGTAGTCGAAACCCCTCTATCTTAGCAGATTGTGTTAAAATTAGCTACATTAAGGGTAGAAGCATAGGGGAAATAGAAAGTAGACTCACACCGGACTCCCATTTGCGGAAAACTATTTTAGCCAACAAAGAAGCTATAGGGAAATTTATTAACTGTATGAGCAACTATAGGATCTTTTAAATTGCAACTGCCAAACATTCAGAGACACTTATACCCAAAGGCATCATCCAAGAAATAAACTCCAGAATCTGGTCTAAAATGCCCCCAAATTCTCCATGTTTTTGTGGAGAATAAAGGTTAAGAGCCTTAACACCCTTACTAGACTACAAAGATAGGGCATCAACCTTCAAACAATATGGCCCCTATGTGGGCAGGAGGAAGAGACATTACAATACCTCTTCTTTAACTGTCAATACAGTAGAGACTGACTGCTAAAATCCACCAGCTGGCTTAACAACGCTATTTGGACAATGAGGGGCCAGCGCCCCTCCACACCCACAATTGATATTAGAATAGGAGACATAATGGAAGCAATCCAAAAGCTTACACACAAAGCCAGTTATTGGTGCATACACTGGTTATTACTAGCATCCCTTTCCTGGCACCTGTGGTGTGAAAGAAATAAGATATTAAAATAACACACCCTAAGGCCTTCAGAAATTGTCAACAGAGAAATTATAAAGGATGTGAGCATTGCATATGAATCTACATCCTATAAGAAACACAATCTTTCACAGATTGAAATACAAGCCATACGCTCATGGGAGTCCAACCTCTTGAGGCTTCAGTTCTTGGCCAGTTAGTCAGGGTCATAGCTGTATAAGAGATAGACAATGTTTTTACATTTACTGTACTTGCATTTCCCTATATTCTGTAATCTTGGGCTATGCCCAACCTCCTTTTTCAGTAATGAAAGTTTTAATTTCTCAAAAAAAAAGAAGCTATACGCTCATGGGAGTCCAACCTCTTGAGGCTTCAGTCCTTGGCCAGTTAGTCAGGTTCATAGCTGTATAAGAGATAGACAATGCTTTTACATTTACTGTACTTGCATTTCCCTATATTTTGTAATCTTGCCTCCTTTTTCAGTAATAAAAGTTTTAATTTCTCAAAAAAAAAAATTTATATTCGATACTAGCACATCTAATGGTTTATTCTTTACAATTTTGCATTAAAGATCATAATTTCCAATCTTGATTTGTTAATAATTGCAGACGAGAGATTTCATGGTCCAAGTGTAGAACCTATGAAGCTTCCACGTGTTGAGCAATCCACACTTCCTGTGATTTTAAAGGTCTTAATTGGTCTTGCTTTCTTACTTAACACACTAGGTGCCATATTAAATATTTTGCTGCTTTCTAACAAGTTCGTATTCTTCCTGCACAGACCGTTTTAGATAGTAGTATTGCTAATCAGTTGCAAGTGGTGGAGCTCATATTACAAGATGTATGTTTTGTCTTAATCTTTAATTGTTAATGTTTTAATGACATCCTATAGACTTTGAGTAAACTGGAGGGCACAACTGTACAAGTCATATCTAAATTTTTCTTGATCAGCAATGTTTTGTACCCAAGATTCGTGTCTTATCTTTGTATTTTTAATCTATATTTATTAGGGAGTAGTATATTTTATGCTTTACGTTGTATGTAATCTATCTATATTATTTCATACTTTGTATATTTTAGTTATTAATATCTTATACATTTTACATCCACACCTTTGTTATTAGTTTTTTTTTTACCTTTTTGTACTTTCATTGCAATTAAGCAGTAGGCTAATTATTTAATAACCAGGTGTAATGCTATTCTGGAAAGTGTCAATGAGTCTACTCGTCTCCCTATTTTTTTTATCTTCATTGTGATTTTTTTTCTTATCTCCATCTTCCTTCATTTTCGAATGAAAAAATTTAATCTACCAAGAAAAGGTAGTAGGTTAATGTATTGACTATCTTTAGTTCTTTACTCATTTTTTCTGTATGCAGAAAGACTTTTTCCCCCGGTTGTTGGATCTTTTTCGAATTAACGAAGACATGGCAAACATGGATAACCTGTGCATGATATCTAAATTGATCAAGACACTCAGTGAGTAGTTGCTACTTACTAATTTATATCTAATATTTCATTAATCAATTGACCATTTTGAATTTGTAGTTTGACTTTTTTCCATCCACAGTTTCGTTAAATAGTACTCAAATTCTTGATAAAGTCTTTGGAGATGAATTCATCATGGATATCATTGGTGCACTAGAATGTATGTTCTGATATTTTTTATGCTATCTTTCTTCTCTATGAATTTTATTTTACGCACCTTTACATCAATTTTTTTCTTTAAATGTCAGTTTCCAGTTCCTTTTTTTATTTAGTTTTGTTTATCTGACAAGTTTAATTCTGATTGGGTCCTAGATTTACACACCATTTGAGATAGTCTATATTCTATAATTCTAAAATGTAGAAGTTATCTTGATCCTATGTTTTTTGATTAAATGGTAATTTGAAGCAGTTCTTCTATGACAAAGCAGAAGACCCTCTTTCTTTCCTATCAAATATCAATAATTTTTTAGAGAAGGTAAATTCCATTGGAAATGTAGAGCAACGATAAAAGAATAGAAATATAACTAGTATAGTGCGAGTCTGAGTGATGAGTAAGGCCATCGACTCATATTCTATATAGCACTATTTCTAGTGATATCTCTAATCCTGAATTCCTGATGTATGTGTTTATTAAGGTATTTGGGATGGATAAATTTATTATTTTCCAGATCGAGTTACCTATAGTTTTTGTAATGTTTAATAGAATGGATCTGTTGTGTTCAAGTTTTCTTATGTATGTATGTATTTATGCGATCGACATATCCGCATACACGCATATGAGAAAATTATGCGAGGTGTTTTTTCATTAATTTTTTATCATACATCATCAAACTATCAAAGGTTTAAACTTCTAATTTCAAAATAAAAGATGTCGGAGTTAATTGTATTGAAATTAATTGCAAGGAGTTCTATGAGTGAAACTTTATGTAAGGTGGGGAAAGCAATTGCTCGATCCGTCTAAAATGTATTAGCAATCAGTATATAATTATATATACACTTTAGGAGAGATCTGATCATAACAAATTCAGTTACACGAATCAGTTATGTGATCTACATGATATTCTAGAAGCTATAGTAGATCTAATTACATAGTCTAATTAATATTTATCTAAAATACTTATATATTTATTATTAAGACCTAAACCATCTTATTAATAGCCCCCCTCAAGCTCATCGATGAGGTTGATTCTCATTTCTAAGAAAGATGTTGGTCTTAATGCCTTTGTCAGTACTTCAGCTCTTTGCTCGGTGTTAGGAATGTGAACCACTTCTAGAGATTTTTTTCTCAACTCTTTCTCTGACAAAACAAAAATCAAGTGCAGCATGCTTGATCTTGGTGTGAAAAACCGGATTTGCAGCTGAGTTTCTCTCAAGTTATCGCATCACAGCTTATGTATTCTGTCATTCTTAATGCCCATTTCAATCAACAGATTCGTTACCCAATCCATCTCAGCCACAACAGAAGTGATTGCTCTGAATTCTGATTCAGTGCTTGATCTTGAGACTGTGCTCTGTTTTTGAGAACACCACATGACTAGAGATTGTCCCATGTATATTAGGTAGCCAGTCTAACTTTTTCTGTCAGTTGTATCTGATGCCCAGTCTGCATCACTGTAGGCTGTGATATCAAAATTTTCATTCTTCCTTAGAACAATTCCCATCCCATGTGTCCTTGCCAAATATCTTAGCACTCTCTTCATCATTTGGCAATGAATGTCATTTGGCTTCTCCATGAATTGTACTAATTTGTTCACTGCATACAAGGTTCAGGATGCGCCTCTGCGTGATGCGCCACCACCTGGAGCACTTGAGCTTTTGCACCAGTGGCATTTTCGTAAATATATATATAAATAAAGGTTTTTCATATATTTTTTATTTACCTAAAATATGTCTACTTCATAAAATATATCAAAATAGTTAAAGTAGTTCAAAACACATAGACTAGTTCAAACTTGAAATACATAATACGATCTATAGGTGATCCTGTGTCTTCTTTAGCCGTTTATAGAACAAATGATTTACATCTATAGGTTCAGGTTGGGGTTTACCCTCATTGTTTTCATTAAATTTATTGTTTTCATTAAATTCATTGTTTTCATTAAATTCAGCCATTTCGAAAATCCTAAAAAAATAACAAATTAATTAAAAAAACACAACCTTAATCTCTGAAATGAGATGGAGAAAAAGATGATGGAAGATAAATTTTTTTTTTTTTAAAAATCGCATGCTAAGGGCGCATTCGGAACTATGACTACATATGCAATATCTGGCCTAGTAGTGGTCAGATTCTGCAATGAACCAATTATCTGTCGATATTCAGTTGCATTCTCAATTTCAGCTGCATCTGAAAAGAAATCCAGATTAGGTTGCATTGGAGTTGAAATGGGCTTTAGATTCTCGAACTTGTGCCTGCACAATAGATTAGCCAAGTAAAGTTGTTGATCTAAAAACAGTCCATTTTCATGCCTCCTAACCCTGATCCCCAAAAAGTACTCTAGATCTCCACAAACTCTCATAACAAATTCAGACTTCAGATTTATTAAACATTCCTCCACCTTACTTTTGCTTGAGCCCGTAATTACCATGTCATCTACATAAACCAGTATGTAGATGATATCATTATCCAATCTTACAAACAGTGATTCATCGGATTGACTTGCTGTAAAACCCAGTTCATTTAAGAATTGCTTCAAGCGACGGAACCACATCCTTGAAGCCTGTTTCAACCCATACAATGTCTTCTTTAACAGGCACACATGGTTTGGTTTGGCTTCATCGAGAAATCCAATTGGCTGCCTGCCTCATCACAATCCTCTCCTCCAACTGTCCATGTAAAAAAGCATTGTTGATGTCTATCTGCTGCAGTGACCACCCTTTGGAAGTTGCCACAGTAAGTACAATTCTGATGGTTTTAGACTTCACCACAGGGCTGAATGTCTCTCCATAATCTTTTCCCTCCACTTGATTAGTGCCATTGGCCACTAATCTTGCTTTCTAAGAATAATCTCTCAAGTTTTATTCCTCATCAGAGCATCATACTCCTGTTGCATAGCTGCTCTCCACTCGGGATCCTGCAAAGCTGTTTTTTTGGGGCTTCTTTTTAAGTAGGAGATATTAAGAAGGCATACCTCAGATTCTTTTTCACAATCCTCTTCGAGCCTCTTTTCATAGGTACATGACTTGATGCTCCCAATTCTACTGTCTTTTTAGGAATAAATTCTTCTCTTGAGCTATATCCAGAGCTGCCTGAATTGTCATCTTCTTCTGAATTTTCAACAATCGAATCTTCAACAATTTTCTGATTCGATTCTGATTCTGAATTAGGTGAATTCCTTGCATCAGCCTGACTGAGATTTACTGGAACATCTGCTGTTTGATTCTGATTTTCTGTGTCATTGTACTGAAATTCTGATGCTTCCAGTCCCTGATCTGATTCATCATCTGAATCTGAATTGGTCATCTGCTGAGATAATTCATTCATCATCTGAGGTTCATCTATTTTTGACTTTTGTTTTGCCAAATATCGATCCTCCTCAAATAGCACATCTCGAGAGATAATTGTTCTTTCACCCTTCATGTCCATACATAATTATCCATCGCAATTCATTGGGTAACCCATAAATGTGTGAGCTGCTGACTTGTTACTTAATTTGTTCTCCCGGTATGGTCGTAGATTAGGGTAACATGTTAATGTAGGCGATGATATGGGTGAAGAGAATAATCAGAAAAAAAAGGGAATGAAAGGGAGAAAACAAGGACCAATTTCCTGTTCATGAATTACCTGTTTGTATCTCACGAACAGAGTTCAGATCTTGCATAAAAGTTAATTCTAATCCAAGAATTAACCCTAAATTGCCAGATTCGAAAATAACAAGAAAAGGCAAGAAAAGATGGAATACCAAAGAGCAAACGGGAGTTACCTGGAATAAGGAAATTAACTCTCAAAAAACTGCTGCGTCTTTGTTGTCCACTCTTATTTATACTCTCATGGTGTGAGAGTGGAAATTCCACCATGAGAGTCCAAGCCCATTTTATTGGGCTTGGTCCATGGGTCGAATTAATTCGAACCCATGGGAGATGAGAGCTTGGTCTGCATCACATGTTGAGCCAAATACCCGGAGTTTGAAGTACTCCGGTGAGCGTTGAGGTAATGCTTCATACGGTGATAAGCCTTTCAACACCTTGGTAGGATTCCTATTATAAAGATAAATGGCAGTCATAAATGCATAGTCCCAAAATCGTGTTTTTAATCCAGCATGTTTCATTAAAGCCAGGCCAATATCGATATCTGTGTTCCACCTTGCCCATCTGTGGGTGTGTGTGCGGGCAACTCAAACGATGCTCAATTCCACTATTTCGAGGCTTGATGTACAACTTTAAAATTTTTTTCGCATTGTCACTCTGCACAACCTTGATCTGCCTGCCATATTTCTTCTCTACCATCCTCTGAAACTGATCAAAACATTCTTCTTCTACCTTTGATTTTCTCCTCATTAAGAAAATCCAGTTGTAAGTTGTAACTGGTTGAAGCATCTACGAAATTTATGTAGTACTTGTGCCCCTTTGTAGATTCTTCCGGGGATGGCCCCCATACATCAGCAAACACCAATTCTAATGGGAAATTGTAAACCGTAGATTTGCTTAAATGCTTTAATTTTTTAGACTTAGTAATACAACAATCTTCACCAAGGTTCCGGGTGCGCGCGCATATGCGCGCATATGCGATGATGCGCCCCCAGATGGAGATGCGCCAGGCGCATCTCCCTTAGCCGGATCCGGGTCGGATCCGGGTAAAATCCGACCCGGATCCAGGCCTGTTTTAAGTTATTTAAATAACTTAAAACAGTGTTTTGTTTTTATTTAAAAAAAAAAGGCAAAAAAATTTTATTTTAAGACCTTATAAATTTTTAGCATAAAAATTTATAAATTGGTCCATGAAAAGAGCTATATTATTTTTAATATAAGCTCCTCCCACTCTTTAGACTTCATATTTGTTTTAGACAAAATGAATCTTTATTTATAGACCAACCTTCTTTGTGTTTTTTGAATTCTATCGATGTGGGACTAAAAATGTGTGGTTAAATAAATTATTATTATAGAGTATTTTTTATGTTGTAGATGTATTAAAGAAGGCCCAGCCCAGCCCATTACGTTATT
>LFYR01000692.1:723001-778142 GCA_001185155.1 Zostera marina | reverse complement strand
TAGATGATTAACCGGTTTTTAAACCTTGGTGTTACAATGAATTATAGGGTGTTATAATAATTAATAAATAGATGTATTATAATAATTTTTCTATCCAATATATTTTTAACTAAAAAATTTAATTAATATAATTTAGATATATAAAAAAATATTAATTTCCTATAGTTTTATAAATATTTACGAAAATGCCACTGGCGCATCTGAGCGCATATGCACGCATATGCTCAGATGCTCCAGGCGGCGGCGCATCGCGCAGAGGCGCATCCGGAACCTTGATCTTCACATACATCATTCACTGCTCTAACATCCTTCACATTTATTAGTCTACTTTTATTTAATTCCCCCATTGCTCTCGAGTGCAAGTGTCCGAGCCTCAAATGCCAAGTGCGTGCACTTGCTTTTACCCCTGATGTAACCTGATTAACCTGCTTTTCTTCAGTGTTCAGTGGTAGTGGTAGTTCATACAACCCATTTTGTTTCCTTCCAACCATCGGAATCCTCTTGGTTTCCAAATCCTTGACAAGTACTTTCTGTGGATCAAATTCCATAGAAACCATATCGTCACAGCAAAATCTTTTCACAGATATTAGATTTTTAGATGCAGTTGGGACACATAACAAATCATTTAACTCAATTTTTTTGTTATTTAAATGAAAAATCACATTACCAGAGTGAGTGATACTCATAGGACGTCCATCTGCTGTATTTATGGAATTTATACATTCTGATCCACTCTGAATGTTTCCTCTATCATTGGTGATGTGATTTGTCGCTCCTGAGTCTAAATACCAGGAGCCCGACTTTCCCAAACTCACCATATTTACAGACTTGTCATCCACTGTTCCAGATCGATGACCCCGATTTATGAACCAAATTCGCAGACATCTTCCCATTGGGACCATTTGCAGACAATACACGATTGCACGTTGGCGGATACTTGGTCAAGTTAATTCTGTTATAGGAATTCAACGCCCCATGACCCTTTTTTTAGCATATTTGACACGGGATATTTTTTACATTAAAATTCTTTCCCATCTTCTTTGAATTCTCAACTTCAACAATGTTCACGTTGAGTGAAGATGTGGAATTTATGCGAGCTCTTCAATGTTCTACGTCTATGAGCACGCCTTTAAGTTCTCTAAATGTCACCGCATCCCTCCTCGAAGTCACGTTCTGAATCAGTGCTTCGAACTCATCTCCTAATCTGGCCAGTACTAGTAAAACAATGTCAGCCCAGGATCAATTGATCTTGCTTGATCGCAGTGGGTGTATCCAGTGCTGCGTCACCTGTGAGGTATTGTAACAAATCATTACCTCTTAGGTTTGCAGCAAATTGTGTCCGCCACGCAAAATAATTGCTACGGTTCAGCGCTACCGTTTTCAGGTTCTTGATGACCACGACCTTTGCCAGAGTCAACGTGTTCGCCTGTTCAGCAGCTACCACTTCTCCATTTGCGTCCGACATGGTTGAGCAGCGGAAAAATCAACCAAAACCAGAACAGAGAATGAATCGAAACAGAAACTCTTCCCCCAGGATCAATTGGCGAATGATACCAGATGAGTGAAACTTTATGTAAGGTGGGGAAAGCAATTGCTCGATCCCTCTAAAATATATTTGCAATCAATATATATACACTTTAGGAGAGATTTGATCATAACAGATTTAGTTACACGAATCAGTTATGTGATCTACATAATATTCTAGAAGCTATTTTAGATATAATTACATAGTCTAATTAATATTTATCTAAAATACTTATGTATTTATATCAAGCTTTTTCATGCGACGCCTAGGCGTCGCACATGCCACCATGCGGTCCAGCGCATGTAGGCGTTTGCCTTCATGCGCTGGACGGGTTAGGCGGATCCGCCTAATCCATTTACCCAAATAAAAATAAAAAAAATATATAAAAAACCTTATTCCTCCAGATCTCCAAGGACATCTGAACAGACGCGCGCAGATCTGTAAGGACGCTCGCAAATCTGCACTCGCATGTCTGCAGACGTGCACGGAGTAGCTTCCTTGCAGCGGAGTAGCCTCCCGACTTCCTGATTTCCCGATTTCCCGATTTTCCGATTTCCGATTTCCTTACTAATATATATTATATATAATATTAGTAAATATTATATATATATTTTATAAACTTAGGGTATATAATGTAATTTTTTTGGAAAACTTGTATATTTTCTATAAACTTAGGGTATATTTTCTATAACCTTGTATATTCCTCCACATCTTGACTTGAATATTATGCGATGCCTAGGCGTCCTATGTGGTCATGACCATCGCATGACCGCATGAAAAAGCTTGATTTATATTAAGACCTAAACCATCTTATTAATAAGTTCAAAAAAGCGAAAAGAGCTTCCACTTTTCAGAAAGAGTTTTTTCGCTTTGGGAGCTTTAAGCGCTTTGCTAGGGTATTTTAGTAATATCCTGTAAAAATACATATAATCCTATATAAATACATATAAAACATATAGGAAATTAAAAATATCTTATAAAAGTATAAAATCACATGTAATAGAACGTTAAAGATTTAATTCATACAACTAAAATTAAGTTGGATTTAATAGTAGTTGGATTTAACTTTTAATTTAAGTTAGAATAAGGGGTTAGAATGGGCAAAAAAGTATATCAGGTGATTTTTTTATTAAAGAATAGGTGTAATTGGGTAATTGGGCGGATTTGTACCTGAACCCGTCCGATTACTCGCTCTAAAAAAAGCGCTCCTCCAAGAGAGCTTTGGAGCTTTAGCGCGCTCTTAAAGCGGTGCTTTCAAAACTATGACAATAATTAAATTATAAGGGAAACATAAGTTAGATGAAGAATATTCCTCATGGGCTAATAATTCTTATTGGGCCTGCTGGATTAATTAGTTATCAAGTGGACGGCTATGACTAGGGCACACCTCCCTAGATAACTAATTATAAATAGTATCTAATTTTTATCTTGTAATAGTTGCTGGATATTTCTGCCGATTGTAATTCTTGTGACCAAGGGGAGGGAGGAACCCATTCACCCCGGGGAGTAAGCAAAGCCAAACTTCGTTAACAAAACATTCTGTTTTGTTGTGTGTTCTGATTCCTTCCTTCCTTCTCTTCTTTTTTTCTTTCCTTTACCAAATATTTTCATGGTGATTTTTCTGATCTGATTACACCTTTCAGATTAGTACTTTTGTGTGAATCATGTAAGGTCAGAACAGAGAGAACAGATAAGGAAGAGAGAATCTGATTAGGAGAGATCAGATCTGTTCGTTGATTGCAAAATGACTTACAAAAGAGGTTCCAATAAGAAAATAAGGTTCTGGTTAAAGCGAATCCACCTGATTTGGGTTTGGCTGAAGAGAATACAATGAGGCATTGGACAGACTCATAACTTTATCCTGTGATGCATTATTGTTCTGCTTTAAGCAATCTATCTGTGTACTGCTCGTGTTTTTCTTTATTGCTTCCCCTAGAGGACACAACCTGTTATACAAACAATGTTTGTCTGTTAAGGGGGCTGTCTTTCTTTTTATTTTATGTATATATTGTAATCCTGGGGAAGAAGGCCCTTTTAATTTCTAATGAAATTTTATCTTCGTAAAAAAAGAAGAAAATAAGGTTTTAAAATAGCAAACAAATTCAGTCTTCATTCATTACCATCTAGAGCATCTTCAATTAACTCCCAATTTTACTTCATAAAAAAAAACTCCCAATTCTAGGGATCTGGGCCAAAAAGCCTCCCAAATTCTCCATGTTGTTGTGGAGAATTAAAGTCAAGAGTCTGAACACTTTAACTAGACTACAAAGTTGGGGACTCAACATAAATACGTCCTGCCCACTATGTGGAAATGAGGAAGAAACGGTACAACACCTATACTTTAACTGCCGTTACACTAGATCCCTATTGCTAGAGTCCACTAGTTGTCTTAATAATGCTGTTTGGACACTTAGTGGGCAAAATCCCTTATCTCCCGCAATAAACATCGGGATAGGAGATATTATAGAAACAATACAAAAATTCACCCACAAGTCCAGCTGTTGGGGGTAGGGTGTCAAATAAAGCCCAGCTCGGGCTCGCGGCTCGTTTAAGCTCGGGCTCGCGAGCCCAACGAGCTGAGCTCGAGCCCAAGCCTCAAGCTCGTTAAGCTTAACGAGCCGAGCTCGATCTTGGACATTCCAAGCTCGGCTCGGCTGGTCAAGCTCGAGTGGGCTCGTTGGTAGGTATAAAAATGTAAAAAAATATTAAATTTAGAGAGAATAGAGGTGTAGCATAGTTGGTAAAAGGTTTGTTTAATATTTGAGAGGTCATGGGTTCGATCCCCCATGTCTCCAAATTATTATTTCTTTTAACTCGAGCCCAGGAAGTATAAAAAACTCGAAAAATATTAAATTTAGAGAGAATGGAGGTGTAGCACAGATGGTAAAACGTTTGTTAAGCATGCGAGAGGTCATGGGTTCGATCCTCCATGTCTCCAAAAAAGAATTTCTTTTAATTCCAAGCCTGGACTCGCGAGCTCGAGCCTGGAAAATATCTGACGAGCCGAGCCCGAGCCCGAGCCCAAATGATATCTTAACGAGCCGAGCTCGAGCCTGGCTCTATAAGCAAAAGTTCGTCTCGGCTCGATTCGTTTGACACCCTAGTTTTGGGGGGTACACTGGACTATGCTAGTATCCCTTTCCTGGCACATATGGTGTGAAAAGAATAAGAGATTAAAACAGCACACCCTAAGGCTTTCAGAAATTGTCAGCAGAGAAAATATAAAGGATGTGAGCATTGCATATGAATCTACATCCTATAAGAAGCACAATCTTTCACAGATTGAAATACAAGCTATACACTCATGGGAGTCCAACCTCTTGAGGCTTCAGTCCTTGACTAGTTAGTCAGGGTCATAGATGTATAAGAGATAGACAATGTTTTATATTTAATGTTTTTACATTTACTGTACTTGCATTTCTCTATATCCGTAATCTTGGGCTATGCCCAACCTTCTTTTTCAGTAATAAAAGCTTTAATTTCTCAAAAAAAAACTTCCAATTTTAGTTTTTTAAACCCCTTAAATCCTTAGATCTGCATAAAGCATAAATCATAAATCTTTGTATGCAGATGTTAAAAATCCGCATACTAGTATATGCGACCGCAAAAGAAACCTTGGCCGTACTAATGTACTGACCATTGAAAAATTGCTGGTTTATTATGTATTTACCTGCTTTTATCTAGTTTACAAGTTGCATCCTCCCTCATAAGATAAACACCTACCACTCCATTTTGCTAGAAGCTTTTCAATAGTTGAATAAGCTTCCAGTATTGGTTGAAGGTTTTCTTCTTGCATGTTATGGGGAGGCGAGAGATATAATTGGGTGTTGCTTCATTTGGAAGTTAACGATGTTTTGCAGCTTTAAATATATGTATATGCATTCTTTCCATTACATTTTTACAGTTCCATGCGATTGAAATCAATATTAAATTAATATACAGATGAAGGTTCTTTGTCACGTGTGCAGCGACATCGTGCTTTTCTTTTAGAACATGTTGTTTTTAAGGAGGTCAGTGATCATTAGGCCACTAGAATCGTGGTATATCATATTTTCATTTTTAATTTTTTACGATGATTTCTATATGATTTATGAAAAATTGAAAATCAGAAACTTATTCTGAAAATGTTATGTTTCTTTTGTTCAGGCAATTCCTATCAAAGAACCTATAGTGTTGTCAAAGATACATCAAACTTATAGGATTAATTATATCAAGGTTTGGAATGTATTTTCAAAGTTCAAACAACACGTCTATTTTACAAACCATCAAATAAGTACATAACTCTATTATTTTATGGAATTAACTCAATTTAGGATGTAATATTGGCCCCCGTGCTGGACGAAGGTACAATATCAAGTCTCAATTTGATCATTAACACAAACAATGCTACAGTAAGTGTCTGAAGTTTGTACCTACAATGCTATGCAATTTTTACATTGATGAAGTTGAGTTCGATATAATTTCAAATTTCGTATATTTTTTGCAGGTAGTATCTTCATTGAAGAATGATATTTCATTCATTCATGAGTTATTTGCAAAGATGAAATCATCAAAGACAACGACAGAGTCAAAGAAAATTTTGGTATGACTGTATGAAGTCTTATGTTTGTTTTTAAAATTATCTGTATGTTTGTTTTTAGAAACACCCTCACTAGGCTTCTAAGCTGGGGCATCAATACCCAAATAACCTGTCTTCTCTGTGGGCAGGGTGAAGAGACCCTGCGACATCTTTTCTTTAATTTGCCAGTATTCTAGAGTCTAGACTCTAGATAACTACTGTTGGAGGCTTTCAACACTCTCAATAATGCTATCTGAGCTATGAGGGGGTAAAGCCCTCCTGCACTCACTGAGGATGTTAGAATAGGACACATTATGGAATCAATAGAGAAATTCACTCACAGAGCTAGTTGTTGGGGCATCCATTGGCTCATGTTAGGCTCTCTATAATGCCAATCTTTATAAGAAGGACCAATCATTTTTAGAATGAGTCACGTGCTATATGCCTTTGGGAGTCCAACCTCTTGAATCGGTCCATGGTTAGCTAACCAGAGTCATAGCTATAAAAGAGAGTGACAATGTTTTTACTTTTGTGTATTTGCATTTCCCTACATTTGTAATCTTGGGCACTATCTCTTACTTTTCAGCAATGAAATTTGTAATTTATCAAAATAAAACATCAATCTAGAATTGAGTCAATTTACTACTTTTTTGATATTGCTGAAATTTATTTGATACAAAGATTTGCTGAACCAAGAGTATTAATAATTTAAGATGCAATACGATTATGGTAGTTTTTTCCTAATGTATTGGGGCTTGTAGTTTATTTAATTAATTGATCAATCTCATATTTAATGCCATAAAAGACAGAATCTAGTTGGAATTCTTGACCAGTTGCCATCAGGAAGAGCATCCTTGTGACTATAATTCTCATCTTTCCCATGATATCTCCGAGGAAGATCCAGCACTGAGTTCCAACTTTAATTAGGACCATATGCCATTACATTTCTAATAGTTTCATGAGTAGAAAGTAGAAACTAACTCTTTCTAGACAGCATAGAACTCGGATGGGGAAATCTTAATTTCAGACTATATATTCCGTTGTATATATCTACTTTTTGTTTAATACATTCTCTTCTCCTCGGATGGGCATACATAAGGTGTCAAGTAAAGCTCGGCTGGATGGGCTCGGCTCGTTAAGCTCGGGCTTGCGAGCCCAAGCCTAAAGCTCAAACTCGTTATGCTTAACGAGCCGAGCTCGAGCTTGGATATTCCAAGCTCGGCTCGTTAAGCTCAATGGGCTCGGTAAGAAGTATAAAAAAATAAAAAATATTATTTCTCCAAATTATTTCTTTTAATCTGCAGGTTAAGTTCAAGCCCAGGCTTGCGGGCTAGAGCCTGGGCTCGTGAGCTTCGAACCCGAGCTTGGCAATTCTTAAAACGAGCCCGAGCTCGGCCAAACCAGGCTCGGCGAGCCTGGCTCTATAAGCAAAAACTCGATTCGTTTGACACCCTAGGCATACATCCTAGGTTTTCTAGATCTAGGATAATTGCTATATAGAAACAGAGTCGATGGGCATGTCCATCTCTCACGATATCTATTTCTTTTTCACTTTATATATTCTGTTTTTTACCTTTTCTATCTTTAATGGTATTTATTATTTAACTTCTTAAAAAAACTGCTCCTGAGTCCTGGACAGGTTGAATCCAGTATCCCACTCCATATTCTTAACTGGTTCAAGTGAATAATTTGATACTTTTTTGTTTTATATGCTCAGTATCCATTCAAGTGATTTTTATTTGTTCCTCTTAACAGGTATCTTTCTTGCAAGAGTTTTGCACCTTAAGTAAGAGCTTGCCACTTGTACAGCAAATGCATCTATATCGGTATCTCATTTTTACTTTACTTTTTTCAATTGACACAGTGAAGTTTTAATAATTTTCATTGTTATTTACTCGTTTTCAAGGGATAACTAGGTACATGATTACATGTCATATAGCAATTTCATAATAAATAGTGGCCTTTTTGTCTTCAACAGTGATCTTGCAAGTGAAGGGGTGTTTGATATTATTACTGAAACATTACGGAGTTATGATAAGAAACTTATATCGTCAGGGTAACTCATATCTGTTAACTTTTTTATTGATGTCCTCATTATCATTGCCTTATTGGTTGACTAATGACTATTTAAATGGATATTCTATTGGAAACACAGGACAGACATCCTTATACTCTTCCTTAATCAGGATCCAAACCTTTTAAGGACTTATGTCACTGAAAAGGCTGGTTTACCTCTTCTTGGGCTTCTGGTATTTATCTTATAGATATATTTTGATTATTCCTGATTGCAGCACAAGTTTCTTTCATTCCTAAACCTTAAATCTTAAGCAGCACAAGTTTCTTATTTTTTTTAATGGGTTAATTTTTACATTTGCAGATACAATGTTATAGTTATAATTTTTATTCATAGATTTTCTAAAATAACTGATAATTATGCACGTTTATGATTCTAATAAATAAATACATTCTTTCATTCTTTTTCTTTCTTTCTTTCTTTCTTTCTTTCAGATTAATGGTATAATATCCGAATTTGGAGAAGACACACACTCTCAGTTTCTTGAAATTATTCGCATATTATTGGATTCATATGTCTCATCAAACATATCACAGGTTCGTAAGGTTTTTATTCCTTGTTATTGTATTTTTAATTTTTTTCGATGAATTGAAAATTTCCATTGTTGAAAAAAGTAAAATGGAGGGCATAGCCCGAAATACAAATGTAGGGAAATGAAATTGCATGCAAAAATGTAAAACCATAGAGACATGCAAATGTATTGTCACTGTGTTATACAGCTGTGTTCTTGGCTTAGTAAGCCATGGACTAATGCTTCATGAGGTTGGACTTTCATAGAGTTATGGCCTGCAATTCAGTCTATCACCGATTTTTTTTTTGTAGGGTGTGTCACCATAATCAATGCTCACATCTCTCAGTATTTCTCTGCTGAATGTCTCTGGGGGTCTAAATGTGTGTTTTTAAGTCTCCTATTCCTTTTACACTAAATGTGCCAGGAAAGGGAGCCTAGTGAGTTACTCAACAACTGGATTTGTGTGTAAATTGCTCTATTGTTTCCATGATGTCCTTTATTCTTATGTCTACTGTGGTGGGGGGGGCTGGCATCCATAATATTATTTAGGCTACTTGTATTTTCTAGTAAAAGGTGTTGTATAGATTCTTCTTCCAACCCACAAAGTGGTCGTGCGGTTTGTACATTGACAGTTGACACCATAGTTCAAAAAGCTATAAAGCGCTCAGCTTTTCCATTGAGCGCTTTAGCGCGCTTAAAGCTGAAAAGGCGATAATGGCAGTTTTGTAAATAAATGTAATTTTTTTTAAAATTGCATATATACCCCTGTTTATATATATATTTTTTAAACCTGTAAATATATGATAAAACATAAAATATATATAAACCTGTAAATATTCAAGACATCATCCAAGTTATTTGAAAAACATTCACAAGTCATTTAACCTAATCATCTAGACGAGCACCAATATCTATATTATCTGGAAGATCTCTAAGAATTTCTTCCATTTCATTCATGGCATGATGAAATTGGGATTCAGTTCCCATATCTCTAAATGCAGTTCTCCGTCTCTGATATGAATTTCCACGGGTTTGCCCACTCCTTGTAGACGGTCCCGGTTGTTCAGCAGCACCTGAAGCTTCCTCCACTTGCGCCCATGTTAGTCCATCTGCCTCAGTGTAGACCTGTCATCCACTCGCTATTGAAGTTCATTGAATCGACTCTTGTTGGATCATACTTGGTAGATGTTTCCAATTCCATGAGTCGGTATCGTTCAGTACGGTCATTTAATTTTCGGTTGTACGTTATGTACACCAAACGATTCGATCTTTTTGTATTCAATCGATTCCTTTTCCTCGAAATTATCTGTAAATGGTAAGTTAGGGTTAGGGTAATGATCTATTTACAAATGACAAGTGAGGTTTTACATGTTCAAATAAGCTCCAATTTCTCTCACAACTTGAAGCAGAGGCACACAGCCAAGATTCGCATTGCATATTTTTGTAATTGTATGGTGAAATTTCCATAAGCATCCCACCACAATACTGCAAATATAATCGTCACTTGTCAAAAATGAGTAATTGTAAAACAAAAGATAAAAGTTTTCGATTGGTTACTTGGTTCGCAGGTGTCACTGCCAATTAAGCAGTTGCCAAACCAAATCTTCCACCTTTACTCTTGTACAAGCGACTATCATTAATAACCTTCATTCTGACTGATCGTCAACGATCATCTTGTACATGCGATCTTGAAAAGCTTCATCGTACGACGCAATGTCTTCAGCAGAGCAAGAACTACAATCGATAGAGAATGAATTTATTGATAGAGAACTCATAACTATCGCTAATGAATGAAAATTTCATTACCTTCTTATTTTGTAGTAAACTCTTGGATTGAGGAATGCTGCTGCTTTGAATAATGGAGACTGAAAGTGCTTGGCCCAACGACTTTCTAATATTTTAAAAATTGGCAAATAGTCACGTTCAATGTTCTGGAAGTTTGCCTTTATTGCATCCTTTGCCTTCAGAAATGCGGCCGCTAGAGATGACAAATTAGGTTTCGAGTCACTGTCTACCAATCTCAAAACCACAAGTATTGGTTCAGAAGCTTTTAAACAATCTTCTACAGTCATCCAGAACCGAGTGTTGACGACTAAATCTGCAACATGTAGACCATCTTCCTTCCTCACTCACAAACGCCAATTAAATGTCCTCAAAATTTCACATTGTCCGTGCAAGCTCTTCAATGTAAAGTATGTGGCAAGTCTAGTGACCCTCGGCCTAACCAATTCTTTTCCTTTCGTCGCCTCTAACCATTTGCTGTGAAGGGTTGTATGGTTGTACACGTGATTAGTGATTTTCACAGCATTTCTGATCAAGCTTTTTCATGCGGCCAGGCGATGCCTGGGACCGCATACCGCATATGCGACCCAATATGCGACATTTGTTTTTTATTTTTTTTTCAATATACCCCCTGTATTTTCTATATTTTAAATAAATCCCTGATATTATAAGTCATAATAAAAATCATAATTGAAATAATATAGTGATTAATAATACTTAAACTCTTAAAATCTCAAAAACTTAAAAAAACATTCAAAACAACAAAAGTATTAGTTTCAAACATCAAAGTACAAGTGTAATTCAAACACTTAGTTCTAAGTTCTAAGTTCTAACTAATTGGGTATTTTTTATAAGGTCCTTAAGTTGTAAAAAAATAATATTATTCATTTAATTATTTCAATTTTATAGTTTTTACTTGGGTAAATGGATCGGGTTTAGCCGGATCCGACCCGGATCCGGCTAAGCCCCATAATATGCGACCCCCCAAATATGCGATGGGGAGTTTGCGCCTGGTCGCATATGCGCACATATGCGACAAATCAAAAACCTTGTTTCTGATACAATTCTTTTTTCGCGGTATCTTTCCTATGTCCTCAAGAATAAGATCCATGACGTGTGCGGCACACGGTGTCCAGAATAGATGATTGTATTTTTCCATTAAAAGTTTTCTCGCACGAACGTAGTTTGAAGCGTTATCCGTGAAAATCTGAAAATTTCAAATTGTTTGAAATTAAAGAAATGAAAGATGAAGATGAACTCAATAATTAAGTACCTGCACGACGTGTTGAGGCCCAATTACTTTCATTGCATTTTCAAGGCCGTCTGCAATGAACTCAACCGTCTTATCTTGGCTAGATGCGTCGATTGAATGCAAGTAGAAGGTTCCCGCAACAGAATTTACCAAAAAGTTGATAATATTTCTCCTTCGACGATCCGTCCATCCATCGGACATTAGGGTACAACCACTCTCAAGCCAAGCTTCCTCATGTTTCTTTCTAATGGAATTTATAGACTTCTTTTCTTTGATCAGTAAAGGAGTTGCAAGACTATATGGAGTTGGTCCTCTATAGTTTCTACCATACCTTCCAATCGCTTCAACCATACACTTCAATTAAATAAAACAATTGTAATTGTGTAATTGTATTGATTATTGAAGGGAATGGAGAACTATAATTTTTTTACCTCAAATGATTGACTTAGCACCACATTGAATACAATTGAGTTGTCGTAGAAGAATTTGGCGACGTAATCGTGTACGTCTTCCCTTTCTTGTTTCTTCAAATGATCCTCCATTGTAGTTTTTTTTTTGGTTCGCCGTTCACGAACGATGCTTTCAATAGTTTGTCCTTTTTCTAAACCCAACGATCCGTATACTTTTACAGCTTTACTGAACCCGCGGTGGATGTGGATCCCACTACACTTGATATCTTTCTTTTCTTCGATTCTTTCGTAGGCAGATAAACGTCAATAATTGGTGTCATTGGCTTCTTCGAGTTCATATGCTCGACTAACTTTCGAAGCACATGGTATGGAACCTTGAACCTTCAGACATTTCGTGACGTTCTTCTTCAGACAGTTCATATGCCACTCTTCCGTTGACACTAGACCGTAAAATAAGCATTTTGTCGTATACTTATTTTTCGTTGGGTCATCAAGGATCCCATACTTCCATCCGAGATCTGTACTAGACGGTCGTCTTGTTTTGTCTGTCAACCATTCCGGATCAATAGAATGGTGGTATACTAATGCGTGCTCATCATCGGCCGGAGGATCAGCTACTGCCGGAGGTGGTGGAGGCGGCGGAGGGGGCTTAGGCTCGATCGGTGTTTCTTCTTCCGAATCACATTGCGTAACGTCGTCGTCGCTGCTGGTATCATTAAGATCGCATTCAGCGACGACGTATTCGTTATCGGACATTATTAGGCCTATCCAAAAAAAAAAATTGGTTGGCCGGATTCTGGTCTGTTTTTACCGGAATCCAGCAAACCTATTTAAAAATGTTCTGAAATCCGGCTACATGTTCCTATAGGGCATGACATTGAAAATCCAAAAAAAAAATCGAGGATGGCCGGAATCTGGCCAAAACAGGTCGGATTCCGGCCATCTTTTTTTCCTTTTTCAGACGGTCTACAAGTAGAGAAATTGATGGAAAAGTTGAGGACATTCATACCACTAGTAGACGTGAAGATCGGAGGAGAAAAACTAGGTCAGGCGGCGGCTCTAGGGTTTTGGAAGAAAAAAAGTGAGTGATAAAAAGAAATTAGGGTTTTATTAGAAGGGTATTGGGTTTATATAGTTAGATAGAATTGGAGGGGTAGGAAGGGAAATTAAAAGAGTTTAAGTTATTTCACATGGGTAATGGGTTGGCCCAACCCAGTAACCCAACCCGACCCGATAACCCGACAGAAAAAGCGATTGGGAAAGCGCTCCCGTTTAAAGCTAAAAAAGCGTCGCTTTTTAAACTATGGTTGACACCCTAGCTTTGTAGCCTGGTCAGGGTGTTTAGATTTTTAACCTTGATTCTCCATTGGAATATTGAGAATTTTAGTGGCATTCTTTGCCAAATTCCATCATTCAAGATTTGAATGCCCCCCTTGTACCTGATCACTTCAAAATAAGGAAGAGAAGATGTTGGATTTATTCTATAGTTACTCATGCATGCTGGGTAGGAATTTTTTTTGAAACTGTTAAATGTTTTCATTTAATGAAAAATAAAGGGCATTGCGCCCTGAAAATACAATAGAAATAAGTATAAAATATAAATATGGATATTGTAATACTTTCCACACAACGATATTGCCTAAAGAAAACTCTAAACTAACTGTCTCCGGAGGTTGGTCTCCCATATCTGCATTGTGCTAGTCTCCAAGGGATGACAACATTTCTTGAAGCACTCAAGCTTCAGGGATATGCTGATGTCCTTGATTACCTCCTTTAGCATTGTTTCTGGTGGTTTGAAATTATGTTCTTTCCAAGGGATGACAACATTTCTTGAAGCACTCAAGCTTCAAGGATATGCTGATGTCCTTGATTCAAAGTTTGAGTTGCGCCATAGCGCGTAGCGCCGGCACTTGGCGCTATGGGGAGATAGTAGGAGATAGCGTGCTATAGCGCCTACATAGCGCCAAGTGTATTTTTTTTTAATATTCAGTATATTATAAAGTAATAGTAAATATCATACTTAACTAAAGTGTAGTGATTAAGTGTAATCATTAATTTTAGAATTCAAAATATTTCTATATATTAAGTTAGGGGAGAAATGGGGAAAAATCATGAATAGATAAGAGTAATAGGGAGAAATCGTGAATAGATAAGAGAAATGGGGAGAAATAGGGTCTCACACAAAAGTACTGATCTGAAACGTGTAATCAGATTAGAAAAATAGAAGTGGAGGAAGGAAAAATAAGAACACATAACAAAAGAGAATATTTTGTTAACGAGGTTCAGCTGTGCTTTCTCCCCTGGGGTGATTGGGTTCCTCCTACATTACAAACGGCATAAAATTATCCAGCACAATTAAAAGAGAAAAATTAGATGCTATTTATAATTAGTTATTTTAGGAGGTGTGCCCTAACCCTTGATAACTAATTTATCCAGCAGACCCAATAAGAATTATTACCCCATAAGAAATATTCTCCATCTAACTTATGCCTCCATTATAATTTAATTAATTGCTCACTGAAATATTTGTAAATGACTCCTTGCAATTAATTTCAATACAATTAACTCCAACATCCCCAACTCTAGAGCTTGGTAGGGTGTTAAGGCTTTTAACTTTGATTCTCCATAAAAACATAGAGAATTCAGGGGGGATTTGGACCGTTTGCCAGAGTTCAAATCTTGTATGATTATCTTGGGCCTTAGTGCAATATTCTACTTGTAAATACATGTAAAAGTATTTAAACACCTAAAACTCATAAAAACTTATTAAAAAAGTATTTAAAAAAGTATTTAAATACCTGTGATATAAATTTTAAACACCTAAAACCCATAAAAACTTATTAAAAAAACCCTCAAGAAAATACCATTCCTTTCCGCAAAATATTGCTCATCGAAGGCCGCCTTAGATCGTCGGAACTCGCAGGGGAAGCAGGTTGGAGGTCAGACCTCGCAAGGATCAAGGTTCCGGATGCGCCTCTGCGCGATGCGCCGCCGCCTGGAGCATCTGAGCATATGCGTGCATATGCGCCAGTGGCATTTTCGTAAATATTTATAAAACTATAGGAAATTAATATTTTTTTATATATCTAAATTATATTAATTAAATTTTTTAGTTAAAAATATATTGGATAGAAAAATTATTATAATACATCTATTTATTAATTATTATAACATCCTATAATTCATTGTAACACCAAGGTTTAAAAACTGGTTAATCATTTAGGGGTATTTTCGTAATAATATAGCTCTATAAATGGCTAGGGTTTCTTTAAAGAGTAAAACAAATATGAGTAAAACAAATATGAAGTCTAAAGAGTGGGAGGAGCTTATATTAAAAATAATATAACTCTTTTCATGAACCAATGTATAAATTTTTATGCTAAAAATTTATAAGGTCTTAAAATAATTTTTTTTTGCCTTTTTTTTTAAAATAAAAACAAAACACTGTTTTAAGTTATTTAAATAACTTAAAACAGGTCTGGATCCGGGTCGGATTTTACCCGGATCCGACCCGGGTCCAGCTAAGGGAGATGCGCCTGGCGCATCTCCCTCTGGGGGCGCATCATCGCATATGCGCGCGCACCCGGAACCTTGGCAAGGATGAAACCTGGCCGGTGAAAGAGGGCTGAACTGTGGTGGAGGAAGAAGGGTTTCCCGTTGGGAGCCCTAATCTGTTTTAAAAACAGATTATATATATATATTTTTAATTTAATCGGGCATATCAAGGCCGCTATAGCCTTTTAAGAGGAACCTTTTAGAGTTATTCCCAGTTTTACATTTCATCAGTTAACAGTTTAAAAATATTTTTTTTGTTTTCAAGTAACGGGTACACTTTAAAATTTGCAATATTTTGCCATTGCAGAGAGATGCAATCGTGGATATATTCTATGAAAAATATTTAGATCAGTTGATTGATGTTATATCGTCGGTTTGTGCATCCAAGAACACCGAAGCAAGATCCAAGCTGCCATCTGGTAGAAAAGATGAGGGTCATGCCATCAAACCAGAAATTTTATCAAACATCTGTGAGCTTTTGTGCTTTTGTGTTGTTCATCATCCTCATATGATAAAGTAATAGTCTTTTTTATTTTTTCTTCTTCTAATCGTTAATTTATTTCATAATAATATATAAAATTTCATACATTTTTTATTTATTTCATACATTACTTATGCAGACGTCACTTTCTTCGCAATAATGCCATAGAAAAAATTTTGTATTTAACCCGTAGAAGAGAGAAATATTTGGTGGTTTCTGCTGTTCGATTTATGCGAACTATTATATCATGTAAGGTGAGTTATCCAATTTTCCTTGTTAAACATTCTTTGTTAATTAAATTTCCTTTCATGTAATATTTATAAGATATTGATATAGCTTAACTTTTTATATATCACACATACTCTATCTTTCTGCACTTATCCCCCCTCAGTATTTTTCTCTTTTAAAATTTTCTTCTTCTTTTCAGTTTTGCAACACCGACCAATTTTAAAAATAATTTGTACACAATTACGCATTATCTCTAGATAGGTCAATGATGTCTTGGATTGTATTGAAGTTAATGATGGATGTAATTCTAAACGAATAATGTGAAAAAGTTCTTTAGAATATGTAAGGTTAATAATCTTATTCATGCTAGTATGCTTTCAACTATTTGAATTTTGAACTTTGTTAACCCTATTCAATGTTAAGTAAACGGGAGTTATAAGTGTGTGGAGATTGGAGACTGTTTATTAATTGGTATCTGTTTTGGGGCCAACTAATGACGTTATTAATTGGGACCATCTCAATTAATATCACACTGTAAATACTTATAGTTTACTTTTACGTTGTAAACTCTAGTAATTACTTAGGTATATATAGTTTCATATTAACTTAGCTGGTCTAATTAACGACTTCATAATTGGCCCAATTCAGGGTACCAATTATAAACAATCTCCAAAGTTATAACTTTCGAATTACATAACTAAATCCAACAATCTTCTATTTGGAGACTGCCTGCCGCCATGGCGCCACCAACATCAGCTCCCTTTTATCAAAGTTCAGGGAGTCCAGCTAAGGCCATGCATAGCCTCAGCTTCCCAATGCTCAACACCTTGGTAAGCATATCAGGCTATCAGCAGCATTGTCATCTCCTTCTATCTTCCTCAAGTCTAGGTTCCCATTCTCAATCAACTCCCTGATAAAATTAATCTAGTATCTTTTTTGATATTTTCCACTTTTATAATGTCTTCTTCAGAGTTCCATGTGCATGGAAATTTTCCATATTTTGTATAACATTTTTTACACAATCAAAATATCTCATTAATGCAATTTTTAAATTTACCGACTTAAAAATTATTTATTTCAGGATGATCATCTATTTCGGTATATCGCAAAGAACAATCTTTTGAAGCCAATTGTTGATGCTTTTATTGCTAATGGGAATCATTATAATATGTTGCATTCTGCAGTTTTAGATATTTTAGAGTTTATTCGAAAGGTATTTTTGTCTAGATATTTTGGTTACGTTGTTAAAGGATCCTGTAAATCTGTAATTGCATTCTTATTTTTTTAACTCTTTATACAGGGTAATTTTAAAATTTTGATTAAGTACGTAGTTTATAGTTTCTGGGATCAATTTTCAAAGTATGAGAATTTGGAAACTGTTCATGGATTGAAAATCAAATATGATCAGGTATTTTGCATTTATTGTAATATCTCTTTTTTATTCTATTTTGCTTTATTTGTGAGTGAGAGCCAGAGATCATACTACCATCCCCCAGACAAATGATGATGTTTTCATAGTATAAATAGATTCTTTTCAGTTTTCTTCTTTCTGTAATTGACAAGTTTCCTTATTAGTCATTAGAGGGTTATGACATCAAAGACAACAATAGTGCTGTAGTCACGGAACCAAGAAAACAAAGTGGTGAACGTGGTCTTGAGAAAGAGGAGGAAGACTACTTTAATGAGGACAGGTTTGTATATTAATCTTTTACTGTTGAGATGGACTTCAATGAGCTTGACTCTTATTTTTTGTTGCTAGTGATGAAGAAGATTCTGCTTCAGTTGCCTCTACATGCAAACCAAACCAAAGTTTGCGAAAAAATTTATCCAATGGAGTTGGTTCTAATGTCTCAACCCTTAGGTTCTACAATACAGCATGTTTTTTTGTGAATCTTTTTACTAGATAATTGTGTGGTATGGATCAGAATCCATATTTACTATTTTCTTGTATGTTGCATGCAGTACTGGTTCTGTTGGTTTAGTGGACTATGACGATGACGATGACGATGACTACAATCCTCCTCCAAGAATAATAGCAACTTCTATTGAAGAGGAGATTATAGTGAAGCCAGTGTTAAAACGTAAATTGGTTTCCATAAAGGGTACTGATGCAGAAGATTCGGTGTTTAAAAAGAAAGTCAAAACAGGTAACTGCAGAAATGATAGCACTCTTGTTGTTACAGCTGTCTGCGGCACGACTAGCAGTCTTGCAGGTTCAAATGAGAGAAGCCTGCTTTTACCTGATACTAAAACTCAAGAAGATGGATCAGATAGTTGTTCTAATTGCCTACCGAGTGGCGAAGGGAGCTCTCCATTACAACCTTTAAGCAATTCATCATCTGAAATGTCAAGCAAAAATACCATTACTAGTTCTGGTCCTTACCTTGTGAGATGACATTAGTTGAAGATTGCAAATTTTTCCATCCGATTCACACAATCCTTGTATTTATCGAGAAGTAAAATCCGGCAAGCTGGCTTGACGAACAAACCTGTCTAAGGCTGCAAATCACAATGGTCACCTTGAAAACCAAGAGCAATGCTCTCTTTCAATTTCTCGAGAAGCGTGGCTGTTTTCCTTGGCAAACCAACGGTGGAGAAGCATAAAATACTATTTCATAATATAAAACATTTATTATGATCCTATTGCCTTTATAAGTTCTTTGAGCCTCACATTTGAATTGAAAAATATTTATTCATAAGATGCTGTATTAGCTCGTCGGCGGGAATAATAGGTATGATGTAATCAGTTAGGCTTGGCGTATTGATTCTTTCTGTACATCCTTTGACCATGTAACTTATATTATAGGTGGATTCTTGTTTTTATTATTCTGATTTATTAAGATCATTCATACAAAATCGTATTTTGTTTAGTTACTTTCTAAACTTTGATTTTCACATTGGTATTCAATTTTGTTTGTCAATGTTTTCAAATTTTATTTTCTTTAAATCATTTTTTTTTTGCCTCAATATAATCTTTTAAATTAATTGTAATAGTTTCTGCTCCAAATTTAAGGTTTTTTATATGGTGTTTTCTTGATTAATGTTTGGCATGGAAAATTGGAACTTAACAGGAGCACTTTCAGGTATGGTTTTTTACATTTTCTATGCGATTTTTTTTTCCATGTATTTTGAACCTGTATAAGGGATATTCTGTTTTTGACAAAAACAAAAATCTGGTGTGTAAATTGGAGAAAAGTCTTCATGGTTTGAAGCAATTTTCGAGACAATGGTACAAGAAATTAGAATCGTTTGAGTATCATCGTATTTGAGAAAGGAGATTCCGATCATTGCTGCCTGCTATTTGAAGAGGATGTGATATTTCAGTTATTTTGATCATGTATGTGGATGACATGTTAATTGCTAGTTCTAACATGAAGGAGATCAAACTTATGAAGAGTCAATTGTCAGAAATTTGACATGAATGACTAGAAGCTAAACAAATTCTGAGGATGAAGATTAGCAGGTCTGTTGGTTGTATCTACTGAAGGTATTAGACAAGTTTAACAGTTCTGAATCTACAAAGGAAGACAAATCTACCTCACTTTCAGGTTGTCATAGGATGATCGATCACCAAAGATAATACAAGAACAAGAAAGAATGATCAGAGTACCCTATGCCCCTATGCATCAGTTATGGACAGTTTGATATATGCCATGGTGCAAGACCAGATATTTCTTATGCAGTGTGAGGTTAAGTAGATTCATGTCTAATCAATGCGAATTGATCTTCAAAACCAGTGGCGGAGCGATAATTTATTAAGATCCAGACGAATTTTATTACCTCGCCGTAGTTGATTATTTTTCTTGCTTATCATATGCATTAGACAAAATTTAATATTATCTACTTATAATAATAGACTATCAATTATTAATTAATTTATGGTGGAGGTGTTTTTGGTAGATGGGGAGTGATGGAGGTCGTCTTCAACAATACTCGATAAGCTCGAGATATGAGAAGACTAATTCCCTTGAGAAGTCGAAATCAGGAGGTCCGGTCCTTCGTATTCACGTTCTACTTCAAGTTCGGAGTGATTCGTTTGGATCCATATCCCTTTTATCCCTATTTATAGAGATTTATACGGGTATTTCGATAATTTTACAACTGTTTATGGACTGGCGACGGTTGTAGGTCCGATTACGGGCCATTCAATAGAGAGTCGACGACTTCTCTTTTGGAGGACCTTTTCGGAGCTCTTTCTTGCTTGTACCACAACCATCACGGCAAACCCCATGTTCAACACGAAAATCAAACACATGGCTATTGATTTATATTTCGTTCGTGAACGATTGGAAAATCAAACCCTAGTTGTGTGATCACATTGTGAGTTCGAAGCAAAAGGCAGATATACTGACTAAGCCCTTAAGACCAGAATCGTTCTTAGAGCTTAGATCCAATCTTGTTGAAGCAATCCAACAAGATTGAGGGAGTGTTAAGGATAACGCTTATTAGCAAAACTCCCGTACATTCAGAAAGAATATATATATGATTGATACCGAGATCCCATACATTAAAGATAACGCTTGTTGGCAATTACATCCTATACATTTAGAAAGAATATATGATTGATCGATACTAGGATTAATTAGGAGATGGATATATTTCCTATCTTATTCATACTTCCTATTTTATTCATATTTTCTATTTTGTTCATTGTGTATAAGCAAGTATTAAAAACGATTGATTCAAAATCTATTAGTTGTAAATGGATAAAATCATTTATCAATCATCATTCAAATAATAGTTATAAATAAATAACTTTCATTTCGGTTCTCTTAATCACATTTGATAATTGTACATCACTAATGGATTCTTTCAGCAGGATAAAAGAGTCATGTATACAAGCCCAGAATATGGACCAGCCCATAAATAGAAAATAAAAAGAATTCAACACAAGGGACTTGGTTGAAATAAATGAGTACAGGGATGTAATAAAATAGTTTTTCAGACTTTATAAATAAGATGTGTAAAATTACAATATCATGCAATTCAATGCAATTTTACACATGATATTCGCAAAATCACTTTCAAAGATCAGTTTTTCCCTCAACTGATTTTCCCCAAATCTCCTCCCGCCGGCCGTTGACCTAACTCTCCTTAGCCTTTCATCGACGACCCCGACATTGGGTCGTCGTGGTGATCTCATAAAATCATCTCTCGATCCATATCGTTGGATTCGTAATTTAACTTCTAGTGACTTTAAATTTTTTTTTTGATCTGATCATTGAGTTGTGACTTGTGAGATATCATCATTAATTTTTTATTCTTATTTATGTAAAAAATGACGTGGCGTCGTGGGGTATAACCTTACTCATTTTCGGATTTGCTATTCGGGTGAGTCGTTTAAAAAAGTCGGGCAAAAACAATTCAGGTTTGAGTTAGTGGTTCAAATTAAGTACGGAAATATATGTCTACCTGAACCTATATACACCAAATTTCTTCGGGTTTGGGTACCATTTGAGCCATGTCCATCCCTAGTTGCAAGACTGCAATAACATAACAAATATTTAGTAATGAAAAAGGTTTAGACCTTAAACCAGGTTGACCCAGATTGGACTGGATAGGAACGACCCCCAACACCTAAAAATCGGTATATACTTCGCTAGTCGATCTCATTCGTGACGAAAATTAAGCATCATCGGTCATAAAATATCGAATTTGTTAAACATTTCTCAAATAACTGGATATGCAAGAACTACTTATCATACTCTATTTGTGAAATAAGTCTTAAACCCTAAAATGCTCTCAACACATTTTATAGAACACTTAGAATCAGATACAATCAATTGCTAGCTCTTGTAGAGATTTATCAAACAATTAATATATTATGTGTATTAATTGTGGATCTAATAGATTTAATTTGGGCCAAAAGTGAATCGACCAAGTCCAATTAAGTTGGGCCTGGTACCATCCCAACTTCTTTAACTTAAACAGCTTATAATTACAAAATCTTGAAACATTCTTCATGATCAAGAACACAAAAAAAAAGTAGAAATTGAAGTAATTAAATTACATAGTTGAAAGATTATATATATTATACAAAGTCCAAACCATGTACATATCACATGAATTATTGTTCTTTGATCGATCGATCTCATGGACCAAAAGTTCCAGTGTCAAAATGTAAAGTGCCACCACCGCCTCCGTCACCACCACCACCATTACCACCACTACTGACACCATCAATGAGAGCGAACCTCATGTCTTGTGATGGTTTCCAATGCCTTTTTCGCTCATTAATGAACCAGTTGTTTATCTGTTTTGGCTCTAGCCCCGTCATCTCCCCCAACTTGATTTTCTCTTCTTCCTGCTTGATTAATTAATCATATACATAAGCTTAATTATCAGTTGATTGACTGAATTAATTATAGGTTATAAATTATGTATACCGTCGGATACGGCCATCTGTAGTGAGTGTTCCACCAATCTAGTAATATCAACTTGGAGTCCTTTGGTAGCATTCCTTTCTTTCTCTTTTTTAGAAATTCTTTCCTAAGAGTGCCCAAGTATCCACTGTACTTTTTCAATAGCACCGCCTTCAGCTCGTGATTCCCTGATTTCAAAGAGTAGTACTCTTCTTGGCTTTCCGTCCGATCGGTCTCACCGCAGCTCATCTCTTCCCCTTCGGACGACCCCCAATCTGACCAACCAACAAAAATGGTATTGATTTTGAAGCAATTACTATTAGGGTTTTTCTTATGAGCAAAAAATATGTTTAGAGTTATTCTAACAAACCAACCAACAAAAATGGCATTAATTTTGAAGCAATTACTATTAGGATTTTTCTTATCAGCAAAACATGTTTAAGGTTATTCAAACAAACCAACAAAAATGGCATTAATTTTGAAGTAGTTACTATTAGGGTTTTTCTTATGAGCAAAATATGTTTAGGGATTAAGATTCTAACGAACTAACAAGCAAAAATGGTATTAATTTTGAAGTACGTAATTACTATTAGGATTTTCTTTTGAACAAAATATGTTTAGGGTTTAAGATACTAACCAACCATGCATGTAGTCCATAAGTACTGTATGAGAGAGAGAAGTTAAAACTAAATTAAATAAATAGAGACAAAAGGCAGTTGCATGCATCTTGTCAAATGTCAATCAATCAACTCAAAATCAAAAGCAAGAAAACAAAATATATTGTTGTTATATGAGTAGTCTTCTCAAGCTCTTAAAGCATGGTAAAAACTATTATGAAATCCATGGTGAATTGGAAAAGAAAAAAGAAACTGGAATTCTGTTGCAGAATCTTATGGGAAAGAACACACACACTGCACAGGAGGAAAAACCTTAGAACACGTTGAAAAGGAAAAAGATCCTGACAAAGAAGTACTCCATTTGTATCGACATGATTTGACAGCACCAAGAAACCCTACGTCTGGATGGTGATAGTAGTAGTGACATTGTGAGTTGTGACAAACCTCCCCCCCAAAAAAAAGAAGAATAATAAAAATCGAATTTTTATTTTAAGTATTTTTACCAGATGGGGAGTTGCAGACAGCATTGGTGATTGTGGAATTAGAGGTTTTCGTTTGGCAAAGATCGCCGAGTTGCATCTCCATCTTGGTCAGGAAAGTTGTCGCCTCTTCAAATGGCTTCGACAGCTCTTCCTTAAACCTAATCAGAACTTGGAAATAAGACTCCTGCAATTATTAATGTTTGATCGGATCGATCATCATCCATTAATTACCATCACCAGCCACTACTGTCGTTGAAATTATTTATATATATAGTCAGCTTCAATTATTACCATGAACTCATCAAGCTCCGGATCCGACCCAATTTCCCGGTGAGAACATATCGGCACCGAACTCCGCTCCTTCACTATATCCTCCAACACTGACGCCGTCTCCGGTGGAGCACCTACCTATTTATTCCCACAACATATTATGAATAAATAAATAAATACATATAAGGAGATGTACCTTCCGGCAGTCGATGTAGGCGGAGACAAGAGAAGGGTAGAGAGGGTGACTGGCGATCTGAGCCTTGATCAGATCTGAGAGGTCCGACTGTGCTGATCTTGGGATTGCTGGGTGTATACTGTACAGATCCTCCATCGATCTATCTCCCCTTAGCTTAACTTGCAGAAGCTTGATGAAGATTTCGATGTGTGTGTTGTCGTTTCTATTTTAACTTGTATAGAAATATGGAATAATGGTGGCCTGGATGAAGCTACCTCAGCTTTTAAACTCAAGTTGAAGCTCAAGCTAGGTTAGACAGAAGCTAACTAGCTCCATGTCTAAATTCGATCTCTCTCTCTCTCTGTGTGTGTTTTATATTTACAACACATAGACAGATATATAAAACGGTAAACTGGTAAAAATGGAAGAACTATCGCAGAAGTAGTTTCAGTTGATCTTCAGTTCCTGCAATTCAGCTCTGATTAACAATAACAGAAGCTGAGCTGCACCAAATTACAAAAAATGCAGAAAAAGGAGAGATGCTAAATTTGTAATAAAAACCCTAAATTTTCTAAATGATAAATTTCGGATATTTACCTAAATAGTAACTTGAATCGAATCAATATTCGCATTATGCACTATATATCTACAGAGTACAAATATATCTGTGTAGTGTTTGAAAATAAGCTTAGGGGTAGTGTTCATTCGTAACCCAATGTTCCCTACGTGCGATCCGTCATTAATGTATATTGGCCGACACGACACACTTTTTTTTTTTTTTTTTTTTTTGATATATTATGTGGTAATCAGTGGCGGATCAAATGTCAGATTTTAATATTTTATATCAAATTTTTTTTTTTTATAAGTTTTCAAACTATTTTAATAATTCCACGAGACCTAGCCAAGTCTTTCTATATCCGTTTTAATTCTAATATATCATTCGAATATAGATATTTTTTATACATTCTTTTATGTAAATTATGATAAATTTGAGGGTTTTTGTGAAAAATATCCGACAAAGAACAGACAGTGAAGGAAGTGACAGCCCTTATTTAAACCCGTCACATCATGATTAATTATCACAACATCACATCCATACACATGCCACCATCTGAGGATTCCCGATGGCGATGGGTTCCACCGCACCAGTGATCGGACGGATGCTGGTTTTTCCATCCGGCACGACAAGGGGAAGGTCTTGCCGGACTATATCATGCATGTTTGGGTATAAGACGGGAATCAAACAAGTGCTGTAGCCATGGCTGAATTGGTCAAGACTCAAGATTATAATTCATAATAAGCATTCATGTGCTTAAGGACCCACTTATAGTTATATAAAAGAAAGAGACAACAATCTTAATTACTATAGGCTGAAATGGGTCGGCTGTGGTCGGCCCGATAAGTTCCTTCGCGCGTGTTCCATAATCGGGTCGGGTTTTTGATAGGTAAAATTGTAGTTTCAGCCTTAAATTCTATACTATTTCATTTGGTTCTCTAATTTTTCAATATTAGCTATTTCATTCGTAATCATTATTAGGGTTTTTCGAAGAAACCACAGACTACATTCACTCGTCGTCGACCCTCGAAGTAATCAGTGAGGTTCCTCTGTAGATGATTTTTTATTTCTTCTTCTTTGAATTTGTTCCCTTCAATCTTAAATTTTTTTCAGTCTTCGTTATCCCAAATGTTTCTTCTCTTTCCAAGGAAGTGATCGGGAAACTTCAATTGACACACTTCTGAATCAGTCTCGTTTTTTCTATCACTAAAAGGATCAAGGTATTATTGATTGTTGGATTTCAATACTGAATTAGGGATTCAAAATGTGTCCTAGTTTTTTTTAACTGATTATTACATCCGTATCACAATATATATTTTTTTTAATTATTCTCGATTCAATCTTTCCTTAGATTCAATCTGCTTTAAAAATATCTTTCCTTAGATTATTACATCCGTATTTTATAGATTTTTCTTAACTCAATCAATACTTTCTAGTTCAATAATCCTTAAATTATCACATCCACTCTTACAATTATTAACAGATTGTTCTTTGATTCCATGTTTTCTAGTTCAATAATCCCTAAATTATTACAGCCACTCTTACAATAATTTTACAGATTGTTCTTGATTCAGTATTTTGCTGTACTTAAATCTCTAAATTATTAGCCACTCTTACAAATTACAATAATTCTACAGACTACAAATTGTTCTTGGTTTAATATTACATCCACGATCTTACTACCTACATACAGTAATTTTACAGATTGTTCCTGTTTAACTATTTTCCACTACAAAAAATCAGGTCAAAATGAAATGCTTACTATGATCTCTCTTTGATTTCTTAACCAGCAAGGTAGAAGAAAGGGCACCCAACATCAATGGACGAAAGAGAATTCTTCCATTTGGGGGACAAGTTAATACTAAGAGGTGTGGAATTCCATGGTTTCCATGGTGTTTATCCAGAAGAGAAAAGTCGCGGTCAGAAATTCGTAGTTGATGTGGATGCATGGACGGACTTGCAAGAAGCTGGCAAAACCGATGTTCTTACTGACACTGTCAGCTATGGTGATATTTACAGGATAATCAAAGATGTCATTCAAGGTCCACCTCGCAATCTTCTTGAATCAGTGGCTCATACCATCGCCATGACCACATTAACAAACCATGCTGAGATTACAGCCATCCGTGTTAAGATCGGGAAACCTCATGTAGCTACTCTAGGTCATATCGATTATCTTGGAATTGAGATATTCCGTCGTAGACTATTATAAAAATTGCTTAGAAAAACATTGTATGATGGAGATTTGGGTTTATGTCAAATTGTCATTATCAGAAATCTCCATATGCCAAACCAGTAATTTATGCAACATCCAAATTTCATTAACATATAGAAAACAGGCAACATTATTCCGAATCGTATTGATCTATACAATTTCTTGACATTTGACAGCAACATTGGCTTCTGAATATCTCTAATAACTGAATCCTTGCCACTTCAAAGCATAAACAGAGTACTATATACTAATTACAAGTCATCGCTTAAAAAAAAGATTGAAAACTGAAATCACAAAATCATATTTTTCTAAGATAACTCAACTATATATACACAAACTGATTTGTAGGGGATTTCCCTTCCTCTGTCATCAAAATGTGCCTTGAAAGTTTATGAGTTTAGAAGAAGCATATTAGAAATATGATAAGCAAGGAGATTCAATCAAACTCCATATCAAGTTCAGAAGAAAAAAACACAGTCAATTTATCACCAAGCAAATTAAAATAAACTCCCATTGTTTATCAGCTAAATTTACCTGCTGATCAGGTAGATTCTTTTATTGCAATAAGAAAGAAAAAACTGAAGCTTCATTTCATTTCATGTTCTTTATTGATTGAAGGCAGCAACAATAACATGGGTAGAAAATTAAACTGCAGGCTCATTCACTACCATAGATTCCTGATCACAATAAATACAAATGTAATTTAATTTTTTGTATCAATTAATAGACAATCATAGATTACTTAAATAAATTTCAGAAATCAATCATCACCTTTTGTAGCTTAAGTTTTTGTAGATTTTTCCATACAATTATTTCCATGTCATCCAGCATGTCCATATTTGTGACAGTTTCAGGTGATTCCCAGCAGCTGTATATAATATCAACAGTGGCACCATTCAGAAAAATTAACTTGGAAGAAGCTTTTTTTTACAGAGAATCAATAAAAGACCCGAGCCTATAAAGCTGCCATATTGATCTTTTTTTGCACATCTTTTATTTTATTTTTCAACTTCTGTTCAAGTATATATTAACATCAAAGTGAGATTAGATTAGATAAATTAATCAACACTCAACACTGATTAAATAATTATTTAATCAGTCATACCTCAACTTTCTCTTCAAGGGATTCACTAAAGATTATAAGAATATAATAAAAACAAATAAAACAGTTGTTAATTGATATAATTAGAGTGAATAATTGTTAATTGGGATAAATATACAGTGTTAAAAAACCTTGTTCTAAAATCAAAACTTGAATTAATCATTCAATTAAGGTCATGGCGACTGGACACATTGAATCACATTGATTTAGATATGCACTATTTAAATTAATAATCTCCCAAAAAATTAATAAAAATTCTCATAATATGTACATTTATTTAATTAAAAACATGATAAAAATAAAACCAATTTAACCTTTCATCCATACACGGTTGGAGGGGTTTTCATCCATAGAGTTAGTTTTTCATGCACCCAAAACCATCTAATCCTTTCATTTGTCATCTGTTGAATACGTCACTCACAATACATTAGTATATGTACAACGTTGGGTGTGCATCTCGAGTCGTATATCACAATATACGACGTATATCTCAAATCAACCTCCTACTTTCATCATGACTTTCATTTTTTTGTACTTATTTACTCCTTCCAACATCTTCAAATTTTCAATCAGTCACAAAGAAATCATTCTTCTTCCTCACAGGTAGGGTTAAAAACGGGGCAGACCTCCGGAAGGTTTTCTATGGGAACCATTATATCCCATACGCGATCTCCTGAGGCCCTATAAAAGGGGACTTCCGGGCTCATCCAAATGCATCAATTTCATCCTTTCTAAAGCGTAAATCACGGAATCGTCAATTTCTTCCCCTGAAGACTTGACGTAGAACGCGCGAGAAGGTAGCCGCTCGCATCACCGCGAGCGTTGGTAGAATATTCCGTTCTTCATCATGTATATAATGGTAAATCAAATAAAGAAAAAACAGAATATATAACAACAAACTTATTGATTAAGATCGACTTGGTAGAAAACTAGGGAGGAGTTTAGAAAGAACAAAACACATTCAGAAAATTAATTTTATTTTTGTGTTGTCAAACATATACTAAATGATAATCACATATTAAACTGAATGAATGAAAAAACTGAAACAGAGCTGAGAAATTATTTAAGATCTAGAAAATCAATAAATTAATTTGTACTCTCATATTTAGTCAAAAAATACATATGAATAATTAATTTTCCAAAAAGAAATTCAAAGTGATTCTAATGGAATGTATTGTAAATTGTAATACACTTTAATTACAAATGAACAAGGTTCATGTACAAACAAAGATTATACACTTACACATTCCATTACATAATTAATAGAAAGTAATATTATTAATCACACCCACGTACATTTTCAATGAGTTGCAATCTCATCTTTATTTAGTATTCATATTCTCTAGGACTTAATAGCCCAATACACACCATCATTATTTGTTAATTTTTACTTAGTATATATATTAATTTAGTAATGTTTAATTATTAGGTTTTTGTAATAAAAAACAGACTGTCGTTTCATTTTAATATATTTTAGGAAAACCCCCATTCCCTCTCTACCTTTTCGGTCTCCGATCATCGTTGCTCTTCGATCACTTGTATTTTCCTTTGGTTATTTATCTATTTTATTTCTGCTCATTTTTATCATCAGTGTTTGTTATCTTTATTCACGCTCACTGTATCGCTTTCTTCATGGTATCAGAGCAGACACTCTAAGCTTGCGATTTTTTTTTATCTTGCTTTACTGAGATCTGCGATCCAGGGTTATGTTTCATTTAAATCTCCAATCAGATATGGTATTTTATCATCCATACTCTTCTTAAATATTTCTTTTCACTTGCATGCAATAGTTAAGATCTTCCGCTGCAAAACCCTAACCCCTAAAGTCTTTCACTGTAAAACTTTATCTTTCTTTGTTGCTGGATCACTCTTTCTTACTATTGAAATCACATTTCTTGCTTGCATGAACTGTTTCTCAACGTTTTCTTTCTTATCTCACCATCACTGATTTGATTACTCGGTTCTGAACCTTTATTTCTATTTTAGTATTCTTTCTTCTCTTCTTAATTACTAGTCTTCTTACTGATTTATATCTTCTCGCCAATTCCTTTCATATTCACTAAAAAATACTAAAGGTGTAACTTAGAAATCACCATCTACTGATATTTCCATTTTCTTCCTAATTAAGATTGCCATCTCACAATATTCAATGATTATCTATATCTGATTCTATCTGATTAAATTGCTAAATTCTATTAAGTTATATCTAATTATCTGAACTATTTTTAAATTACTAATTCAATATATCCCAATTGATTATTATCTGATTAAATTGCTAATACACTCCAACTTAATTACTATCTAAGTTGCTAAAGTACCATTTTTCAGAATATCCATCGTCACTTATTTTTAATTCATTGCCTCTTTTGCATATTTTTGAGTAAACTGGATACCATTGTCATTGGTCCAACAATGGTGTGATCTCAACTGAACACTACTATTTATCGATTTATCAATCTTTAAGGGTTATCTTTTTATCCTCAAACTCAATCGAATAACAAAATATTTTCATATCACTATATTAATATTTCTCATGTTCTTTTCTCTTCCACATTGATTTCACAGTGACACATGGCTGACAATAAACCTTCAGGAAGCCCTTTGTTTGACCCTACTTCTCCCTTTTACCTGAAAAACTCAGATTATGAATCACTCCAAATGAGTCACATCCATCTTTAATTCTTTAATTTGGATCCTCGGTTACGTAATTATTGCTGCTAATTCTTTAATTTCTCTACTATGTACGTAAGTGCTCAAATCGAGCATGCCATCGATCCTCGGTTACTGTCGATAAGCCTTTGGATTTTTATTCATCTCTAGCGGCAACTGATACAAGCCATTCACCTCACGACCTTCGGCTAACATGCACCTTCCTAGTGTCGACTTCCCGTACCTTGACACTCTGCTTGTCAAATTCAAAACGTACATACTCTGTTATCAGCACATAATCTCTGAAGAGATAATAATTTTTTCAAGGCAGTTGGTACTAATAATATTTCATCCAAATTAAGACTATTATTGTTGATTTTAGCCTTTGATTTTCTAGATTTCGAAATTGACATAGATTTTCCATTAGTACGGTAATCAAAGTGTTACCTTCATATGAGGATGACTTCTGAATCAACTTACTCGACCCGGTGATGTGTGTGGGTGCCATAGAGTCAGGGTACCACATAGAAATTACTCCACGATTTTCAGCTAGATTTGCTTATGGAGCGGATGACGTTGTCGGAATGCCCACTGGAGTTAAAATCCGGGTATGGGTTGGCGTATCGGGTGAAGTTTACCCTATCGCAACAGTTTAAAGCACCATGCCCCTTTCTTGAACAGATCTTGCAAGGTTGCGTTCTTGATGAAGAGTATGAAGATTCGTCAGACTTGGATCTAGCCGTGACGTTTACTTCGATCGACGTCGTTGGCGTAGGTGCAAATCGCATTTCATGATCCAAGATTAGTTGCTGAAAATTTGAGAAGGTCATGCTATGGTCGAACCTCGTCGTGATTGAGATCATGAAAGTCTGAAATTCCGGCCCATCTTTCCAACGCAATTAGTATTACTTGAAATCTTTCATTTTCTCGCCATCGCCGGCCAATTTTTTCCTTGATAATGCAAATCTTCTTTAGATATTCCTTCATCGACATATCTTCTTTCTTGATGCTTAATTTGGAGTTGAAATCGTAAATGGAGAATTCGTGTTTTCGAATCCGAAAAATGCATCTATCGTAGGCATTCCCACACCTCCGCCGATGTGGTGAGAGCAACCACTTGTGGAAGAACCGACGGCGAGATCGCCGATAGTATCCAACTGAGTATCAATTGATCCTGCTGCTTCGGGAGAAAACCTTCGGCGATGTCGACTCTCCCCTCTACATAATCCAGCAACCTATAACCTCGAAGCAGCGCCGAGAAATGGGCCTTCCAACTGAAGTAATTGTTACCGTCGAGCGTGACACACTTCAGATGCTTTATCACTATGATTTTTCCCGATAAAGCCGATGACACATTCTCACCGGTGCCGGTGGCCATCGCCGCGGAAGTAAAATCATAGGAGCCGAAGCTCTTGCCTGTTGATGATACCATATCAGAACTTAGTGTGAGATCATTGGAGTTGAGTGAGAATGGAATGTGCTTTATTCATAGGTATTAATTAATATGTTTATATAGTATTGCTTTACAAAAAACTCATAACGAACTCTTTAAATATCTAGTTAGTTATCTATCTTAACAATAACAAAATGATGCAAACATATATTGATAAAAACCTAAACTCATAACACAAAATGAAAAAATATAATGAAACTTACCTTTTGGGAATAAATCAATCGGTCGACGGCGATCTCAAAGATTTCTTTGGTCGAAAAACCCTAACGCGGAGCTTTAAGAGATACAAAAAATATGGATGAAAAACAAGACCTATGATAGACACACTACGACCTTAGGACTATTACGTAAGAACTCGGATGAACGAAAACTATTAGATGTTAATAGGTTACAACTGATTACAGTTGTAACCGCAGGTTAGTTGTTAGGATTAGTAGGGATTATTGGACTATAAATAGCACTAATCAACTCTTGTATTTCTCATCTTCAATTCACAGTTTACAATTCCTATATGGTATCTAGAGCGGGCTACACATCTCACAGATTTTCCGCTGCAACGTGTGCTAGTTGCCCAGATCATCGCCGAGTCACGCTCTACGTCACACGACGATTCCCGCGATTTCTGCGCCGAGTCCGTGTCCAGCGAATTTACATTCGCATCTGGACATTTCATTTACATCCAAGAGTTTGTTGCTGCTGCTTCCGACGGAATTTGGCTCAATCGACGCGATTCTGTCCGTGTTCTTGAAGCAATCAATCACCAAATCGACGACGCAATTTGTTTTTCCAGAGCTTCGCGATTTTACGATCACATTCAATCATCACCGATTTCCGCGATATTGTTAAGTTCTGTTTTCTGCTTGCGATTTCAGATCTACTCAAGATTCGGCATCCGCGAGTATGCATCTGAGGTTTTAGATCGTGATTCTGCGTTTCTATCACTGGTAATCGTTCTGCATAATCGTCCGTGCTTCTTCCGCGTTCTTCTTACGAACCGATTTGCACGATTTGGACGTCCGATTTCATCCGCGTTCTGCACAGTCCGCATCGTTTCATCCGAGTCTCTGCACAATCAGAGTTTCATTCGCGGTTCTTGTGGGTTCATCTGTTTTCACAACACCTCCGTTTTCACAACGCGATCTGCAAATCTTCAATTCTGTTTCACAACGCATCCGGGCTGCACATCTCAGATTTCATCCACGTCCCGTTTTGCACGACGACGACGACGAAATCGTTGTATCTCCACGACGACGCGTCCCAGAAAAGTAGAAATTTCATTTCCGATTTCTGCAATTGATTTCGCCGAATCATCGCAAATTTTTTTTGTGTGTCTCAAGATCTCACAGCAGCATCATCCGAATCAAGGAACTACGCAGTTTATGATTCTACATCATCACGATTTTTTTTTCTGTCATAATCGTGACATGTAATTTATGAGTCACAGAGTATAACTGCTTTGTTGTTGTTGTTTTTTCCCGACGACGACTTCCGTTGTAAGCAGATATATAACTGCAAAACACGTAAAGCTTCGCCGATAATCTCACAATCAAAGTGAGATCAAAGTTTTCATTCGATAAGAATGGAAAGTTCAGTATATGATCCCACATGCCGCACTCCCACACTATATGTGAGGAAACTGGTATTCGTTACCCTTAACAGGGAAAATTATATACCATGGAAGGCTCAGGTATCTGCCGTTCTCAGAGGAGCGGAACTTTTGGAATACGTGGAAAGACGAGTCGATCTTTCCACATCTTCGATCCATGCAAGACAGGATCAGATAATTTTAAGATGGCTACTAGCAGCACTATCACCATCAATTTTTCCACAAGTTGCAAATCTTGAAACCTCTGCAAAAGTTTGGAAGGCACTATCCAGTCTATTCTCTCTCAAATCCATCACTCGAATACTGTATCTCCACCAACAATTTCTGAAAATGAAACAAGGAACAATGACGATGGATGCATACATCGCCCATGTCCGCAAGATCCTAGATAATCTTGTGGCAGTAGGTGAAATTGTGAATGAATCCCAGATAGTCCTCAAGGTCCTTGGAGGACTCAAATCAGAATATTTTCAGTTTGTCACTGCCATGACTGCCAACTTCAATCGCAATCTGACATTCATGGATCTACAAGTTGTTTTAATGGACCAGGAAATGTGGATGTTGAAAGAACAGAATGAGTCACCAATCGCTACCTATAAGATTATATTGAAATCTAGGGTTAAATCATCAATTATAACCTCACACAATCCTAGGACGTAAACATAATAAAAGTAATTTAGAGGTTATAACAAAACAGTTTATAACCATTAAGGTTCTAGTTGCAAGTGTAACTAGGACCTAAAACAAAAGAATATTTATTCATAAACGTTTTACTAATTTTGCATTAAGTTTTACTATGCAGGCAATTTGACCATGACTCATGAAAAGAATATCAAATAATCAAGAGGGTCAAAGTGCAATAGTTTCAAGAAAATCATGATGGACCAATTAGCTAACGGACTGGACTTAAATAGTTTAGTTGAAGTTAGTTATAATATTGTTAATATTATTGTAATAAATAACAAGGTGTATTAACATTACATTTATTCAATTTACACTTAAGTGAAAGATTACAAGGTTAATGAAATTAACATTTCACTAAAACACCTCTCTCTTTTCCCTCTTTGAAATTTGCGAGTTTAGTGGTAGTTTTTTCCGTTAAACCACGACCTCATCGTGGGCGGAAAACCCTAGCCACGATTCTGACGAATCCGACCTCCGGCGAAGCCTCCAAAGTTAGGCATTCTCTTCTATTGCCTCCGACGAGCCTCCAGCAACAGATTCTATCACTACCAACATAGCCACCACAGGTACAAAAAGGAGTTCATCTTCGACATCATCCACGGGTAGTAACTACAACAGTGCCCATAATAAAGGATCGTGTCAAATCTGTGGGCGCAAAGGTCACATAACACTCAACTGTTACAGCAGGTTTAACGCTCGGCGATTTCCTTCGAATCACAATCGGAAAATGGTGATGATAGGGCTTCCAGGGGTTGTGGAGGCAAATATAGCAGTTGTTAAAGAAGAGAGTCATCCTCTGATCTGGTATCCCGACACTGGGGCATCTGCACACATCACAGGTAATTCAGAATTATTACAAAAATCTAAAATATATTCTGAATATACATCTGTCTCAGCAGCTAATGGAGAACAAATGACGATATTCCACACTGGGAGATCAATATTTGACAATGGTGAAAGAAAATTTTCGTTATAATATATTCTGCTAGTACCTATTGCAACAAAAAAATTATTATCTGTACATCAATTCTGCCTTCATAACAAAGTTGTGCTTGAATTTGATGATCAGAATGTAAAGGTCCTAGATACAATCACTAGGAAGTTGTTGATGAGGGGAAGACAAAAGAACGGACTATATCAACTGCCAGTGAATATTAGAAAAAATCCAGATGCATTGGCAGTTGAAAAAACAACTACTGGTTTATGACATTGTCGTTTGGGTCACTTACACAAACAAGCTGTAAACCACTTGATAAATAAACAGTTGATTGCACCTTTGAATAAAGATAATAGTGTTTGTGAGTCGTGTATCATTGGTAAAATTTCAGCTCAACCTCATAAAATCAGATCTACCAAATACAAAGATCCATATTTATTGATTTTTACTGACATATGGGGACCAGCTTCGTGCACCTGAGAAGAAGGTTTCACATAGTACATAAATTTTGTAGACGCCAAAACAAACTACAACTGGGTCTATCCACTTCGTCTAAAATCGCAAGTAAGTGAGGTATTTCTAAAATTTAAAAAAATTGCTGAATACCAAAGTGGCTACACGATAAAGTCGATACAAACAGGCAATGCCCTGGAATTCAAGAAAATGACCCCAATGTTAACAAACTTTGGCATCCATCATCGCATGTCATGTCCGTATAGTCACCAACAGATGGGATCAGTCGAACGAAGGCATCGACATCTGGTAGATGCAGCAGTAACACTGATTCAACATGCTTCATTACCAAATCGATTTTGGGACTACGCCGTAATGACTGCAGCCTACTCATACAACAGAAATCCTACAAAGATCTTGGATGGAATATTACCATATGAGGCATTATTTGGGAATAAACCAGATTATACTCTAACAAAGGTATTCGGCTACAAGTGTTATCCATGTCTTCGACCATACAGAAAATCAAAACTGGACCCAAAATCCACACTATGCATATTCATTGGCTATCCGACAAATCACATGGGTTACCTATGTATGGATCCAGTTGACGGAAAAATATTCACATCCAGAGACGTCAAATTTCTTGAAGAAGACTTTACATTAAGTAAATTACTCTTCAAAGGAAAAGATACGAATGGCTCACACGCCAAACTGGTAAGTCAAAGCATATTGACTAACCAATGCAGGCATAATACAGGTATACAAGAACCCGATACAGGAGATTCGCTATCTGAAGAAGCAAACCATGATCTTGATGAACAAACTACTCAAGAATCACCTGAGCACACAACAGAAACAACTAACTCAGACATTCCAGAATTAAATGCGTCAAATGAAGAATCAAGTCCAACATATCCCGAAATCGAGCAAAATCCAGATATGGAAATACACACACCAATCATTGAGCAAACATCTGTAATCTCACTACCATGCACCAGGTCGAAAAATGGGATTGTTAAACCAAATCTCAAATATGCTTGTGTAAGCACCACAAGACCAGTAGAACTTCCTAAATCACCAAAACAGGCGTTACTAGTCCCAGCATGGAAGGAAGCAATGAAAGCAGAATACATGGCACTGTTGAAGAACAACACTTGGACATTGATCCCTCGCACTTCGAATGACAATGTGATTAACTCAATTTGGATCTTCAAAATCAAACAAAAAGAAGATGGAAGCATTGAGAAACTCAAAGCAAGACTGATGGCTAATGGTCGGACTTCGTCAAATAGAAGGAACAGAATACAATTAAACATACAGCCCCGTAGTTAAACCAGTATCAATCAGGCTAGTACTCACAATAGCAATTACAAGAGGATGGAAGATCATGCAGATCGACATATCCAACGCATTTCTGCACGGAGACATTGAAGAAAGGGTAGTTGTGTTGTCACAACCAATGGGGTTTATTGATTCAGACCGACCACATCACGCGTGCTTATTGAATAAAGCGCTCTACGGTCTCAAACAGGCACCACGCATGTGGTACAAGAAAGTAAAAGAATTTTTATTAAGACAAGGGTTCACTCAAGGGAGTTCAGATCCATCTCTATTCATTCTGTCAACTGTAACACCAATAAAACATACGATATATCTGCTGTTATATGTCGATAATATGATAATTACAGGTTCGGACAATACACAGGTTGAAAAGATGATAGACAAATTAGAAGATGAATTTGCACTCAGGCGCCTGGGTGAAGCATCATTGTTCTTGGGCATTCACGTAAAAAGGGACAAACTTGGACTACACCTAAATCAAACACAATACTTGGGAAATCTACTCAAGAGTTGTGGAATGGAAAACTCCAAAATCTCAAACACACCGATGATAACAAATCAAGACCTACACTTAGATGAACAACCAATCAAAGAAGACAAAGAGGACAGACGGATCGTAGGATCACTTCAGTATCTCACCATCACGGGACCTGATATACAGTTCGCAGTAAACAAATTATCTCAATACATGATATCTCCAAAACCTATACACTGATTGGCAATGCAGAAAGTATTACAATATCTACCCGGAACGCAGAAGTTAGGTTTAATGCTACGAAAGACAACGTCATTTACAATCACCGGGTACTGCGACGCAGATTGGGGAGGGGACATTGATGACCGCAAAAGTCAAACATGCTATCTCATCTACGTAGGCGAGTCGCTGCTTTCATGGACGTCTAGAAAATAAAATACCGTGGCAAAATCAAGTACGGAGTCAGAATATAGAGCAATTGCCACAACAATTACAGAATTTGAATGGGTACGAAATCTATTTTTGGAATTAGACATCAAAGTACAACTGCCGATGACACTTAGGTCAGATAACTTAGGTGCAACATTTGTGGCCTCAAACTCGGTATGTCACACGAAATGGAAACATGTTGCAATCGACTTGAAATATGTCCAAAAAAAAGTGGAAGCGGAAACAATAGGTATATCACATATACCAGGAATACAGCAAAAAGCAGACATACTCACCAAAGCATTGAAATCGATGTCATTCATTGATCAAAGGAACAATCTAGTTAGAGAACTCTCCCAAGATTGAGGGGGTGTATTAGATGTTAATAGGTTACAACTGATTATCGAGTTGTAACCGCACGTTAGTTGTTAGGATTAGTAGGGATTATTGGACCATAAATAGCACTAATCAATTCTTGTATTTCACATCTTCAATTCACAGTTTACAATTCCTATAAAAACGACTACGACGGAAAGGGACGTTGACTGTCAAGGAAGAAGGGTGATAGTACGATTCAGGATAGTATGACTTTCCAAGAAATCGAATATAAAAAAATCTAACCATAAATGCACTATTACCTAGTACACAGTGAATATTATCTGATGTACTTTCAAAATTAATTATTCAACAATCAAAATTAAGTATTCAATTGTGTGTAAGTAGGAATGTAGGTGGTTATAAACGATCTTAATTGAATATAAATCAAAATCAAACATTTTTTCATCAGATGTATGAACTCTTTAATTAGATTTTCACGATTGCATGAACATATCCAAGATTTAATTTGTATATTTTATTTACTCTTTTTTTATGAATATCTTGTTGATTCATATAAATTAGATTCTATCATCAATAAAAAGACCGAATAAGTATATTTCTCAATCTAGGATTATCGTGAGAGATTAATTCATCTAATCATAGTTGTTATTAAGATTTCTGATAGTTTTAAGATTCGAGGACATGATGTCTGTAACAGTTCGTTTTATCTTAGGTTTAATATTTTAGAATTAGTATGTTATAATTGCCACATGGCAACATTAGGTTGGTGAATTATATTTCTATTGTGTATATAAGTGGCTAGAGTGAATGAAAAGATATGAATTGAATACTCAACAAAGTTTTGTTTCTCCCTCATGCTTCTTCGGGAGATTCTTTTTCTCAACCTCAGGCTCTTTCGGGAGATTTTTCTTTTCAACCTCAGGTTTCTTCGGGAGATTCTTCTTCTCAACCTCAGGCTCCTTCGGGAGATTCTTCTTTTTAATCTTAGGCCTATGCGTGGGATTTCTTCAGTTTATGTTTTCTAACGACCGGTAATGAAGAACGGTTGTTACAATATCAAGATCAACATTAAACTAATAGCATTGGTAATTCTAAAGTTTATTACTACAAGGTGGTAAAAAGGTAAGATTTTCAAACACACTACAAACAATACTTAAATAATAATATTATAAGAAAAAATATTGTCGGATTGATGGTACAACAATAAAGCACATACAACAATAGCAACTGAAGTGGCTCCTGTATTAATAATGAAGAACTGAGCTTAATACAAAGATCTATGAAGGTGGTGATGATATTTTAGTACAAGCAATATTTCTCATAACAACTCCTCTCTCTTTAATCAATTTATCAACAATTAAAAAAACCAACATAAGCTTAAAGCTTGTAAAAAAAAATTCCGGCAGGTGAACGTTTTCACGGCGTGCTTCCTCCCTTGAAACTGAAAAGAAAACCACAAGTTTTAGCTGATTCAGATTAAAAACAACAAGATCAATGTCATTATTGGGCGAATATATACCTAATCATTGATTTTGATTGATTGATTGATCTGTATTCATTCATTTGTCGGAAAAAGTGAGAGAACTCTCCTCCCACTGCCATGGCCAGCGGAACCGTTGTTGCAACCGGAGTCCAAATCCTCTGCATAAGGCATCACTAAGGGTGAGTGATGATGCATCATTCGGATTCCGGCACCATCGGCCGATGATGGTGGGGTAACCATTCGAATTCCTCCACCTCCACTGCCCGGCATTCTATGATGTTGAAATCCAAGATCAGACCCAAGTTGGCCGACATGCCTTTGATGTTGGTAGTGATGTGTGGCCGCCGCCAGCATCTGCTGGTGGTGTTGATGCTGCATCGCTCCTGCTCCGGGTGGAGCTGTAAATGGCACGGACCCAGGTAACGATGCTGGTTGTGGTTGTTGTGGAACGCGGTTCAAGAAATGGGTTGGAACAGGTGCGCTGGCGAAGAGATGGTCCATGGCGGAATCGGCGGCGGAGATTGAGCTGTTCAACCCACCGGAAGAATGTCCTCCTTGCATCCGTTTGAGGTAAAGCCGGTACTTCTGGAGATGACTGGCGACATTTTCACGTTTCAACCCTTCAACACCCATCAGCTGCATTATCGTCTTCGGCACGGCATTTTTTATCCCCAAATGACCAACAGCGTCTACAAATCTCTTGTGAAGCTGCGGCGTCCAAACCAACCTCGGCTTCTTCAAAGTCCTCTCATGTTCGTCACCGCCGCCACTACCGACCACATCGGAAGAATCGTATTCCACCTGCTGCTGCTGCTGAGACAGGGATTGGGAGTGCGATTGGGATTGAGACTGCGAGGGTTGAAGCGGGGGAGTTTGGCGTTGTTGAAGCGAATCACTCCCACCACCACCACCAGAAGCAACGGCTGCTTCGGCGGCGGTGGGCACATAATTGGAATCCGAATTGATGTGCGTGGGGATGTCAAAAGCCAGGGCGAGATCAGGTGGGATTAGGGCCTTGGTGAGAGGGACGAGCTCATCGAGACTAGGAAGCTCTTGCATATCCCATCTCGTTAACCACTTCGGTTCTTCTTGCTTCATCTTCTCCTCGCCGTAGACCGCCGCCGATTCTTCAAAACCCCGCCTTTTGCCCTTCTTTCCGAATTGGGAACTCGGATCTATATCCCAAGAAAAACAAAAAGAAAACTATTTTTAATCATCCACTTCCCGAGATCATCGCCACGGACAATCAATCAAGTAATCAACCCACCTTTCTTCCTTTCCCGTCAATTTCTCTGGTCAGAAGATGTCCGATTAGCCGGAGTCTCTCCTCATGGGCAGAAGGCGGCGTCTTCCGAGGTGGGGAAGTAAGTGGAAAGGTCGGAGAAGAAGCGGCACGATGAGAGTAGAGAAGAAGAAGGTGGATTCTAATTTTACGGTATTTTTTTATTTCTTTATAGTAAGTAAAGTAATTAAATAAAGATGGATTCAGAATTTCTGATTTATCAATTTCTGATTTATCAATTTCTGATTTTCTGATTTTAATTAATTATTATTGATAAAGAATACAATCATATACTTGCTAACTTGCCTTTTTTTAATAACTGAAAATATTTTTTTAAAGTAGAAAGATCTATATAAAAGAGACAAAATATATCAATAGTTATTTAATTCATATCGTAATGAAAATAATATAGTAACCTTATATTCTCAGTAACCTTAATAATTATCGTGACCATTTAAATATTTATCTTTTCAAAAGTGTTTTACACTTTTACGAAAGGTACTCGATTTTCGTAAATTTATAATTTATATTATTATTTTTATACAAATAATATGAGGATAATTATATAAAACTTGTAAATTTTATATAATTTCAGATTTTAGGTATTTTTTATTTATTTATTCAAATTTCAGATTTAATTATTTTTATTTATATATTTAAATTTCAGATTTAAGGATTTTAATAATTATATTTGTATATGTTATTCATTTTGTTTGTTTATTTTATTTTTTATGTTAAATGATTAAAATTTAAATTGACAAGTTTTTTATTAAAAAAAAGGAAACAAAAAATCTATATATGTCCAAAAAAAAATTCACCTTGGGTAAATTATTGCCTAGACCTGTGGAAAACTTGGCTCCGCCATTGGTTTTACCTTTATGGCAACTTTCGGTTTTCTTTACTTGTTTTTCTTATAAAAAAAAAGAAAAGAAAAAAAAAAAAAAAAAAAAAACGAATTACTTTTTCTAATTGTAGTTAATTGACACTACAGTCTACACTCTACTGTTACTAAAGAAGTTTATAATATTATTTTTAACCATAATTTTTATTTTTCTATCATAAATGCATCTATGCATCTCTTTGTTTATATATGAACATGTTAAATCATATATCTGATTTGGGTCTGAACATGTTACAACATTCGATTTTACACGAGTCTTCGAAGACCTCAATTCAACCTAAGTCATATTTTAACAGATAACTAATGAAGTTAACAAATCTTTATAACTGTTCTTTAATCATTTGTGAATTTGAGCGTTGACAGTTCTTTGGGTCTCACTCACTCCATCTTGAACCAGATTTTTGATTAAACCCACACCACAACTTTCCAAAATATTTTATTGAAATATTTTCATTTAAACCCTTAAGTTGTTTTATTAATACGTTTGGCTTATAATGAAAATTAATTGAATTGAAATGAGATGTTTTAAATAACTTAACTAAATCAAATCTATATTAAGATTACAATGCTATTAAAACATGTCTTTTGTATCGAGGTGGCAGCGTGGGAAGTCTACTACTTTGAGTCGACAGTGTTGGCATACCGCTTTGATCTAAGCAGTACGTGTGTTAATGCATGCTTTATAATTTGGAGCTCTGATCTAAGCAACGTATTAATGCATGCATGCATGTTTTGGATGAACCGATTTCGCATGAGTCAAAATGTCCCTTAGGGTTTAGATGAGCCGAGCACTATGGTTGACAAGATGGCGAAAGAGATGCTTTTAAGATTGGAAAGTCAATTCCAGGTTCAAATCCTGAACCAGATCAATCTCTTCACATGTAAATATGTAATTGACTAATATATCAAGCACTTAATTGGATGCGATGCCGATGAGTAGTGCTCACTAGACACAAATATTTAGAGTTCAAAGTTTCCTTGTATAGGAAATTTTTTATTATGTCTCCACATTTCTATACATATTTTGTTTACTATCATAACTTCATAATTGTTAAAAAAAAAGAAAAATATTTTATATTTGTACAATTTTTATTTTAATTACTTATTACATACATGTAAGGCTGACTTCAGCTCATCAATCCCAATCAAGATAATAAGATTTCCCTCGATTCTATTCTATAATTTCAACCAAAAAATCAATTGTGTACAAGCCTAATAAGTCTAGTACGTAATAATAGAAAATTCTAGATTTTTTTTTTTTTAATATTTAACAAACTACAGAGAGAAAAATAGAATTAAATTCATCAGCTAACGATTAAGAAGCTTCTTCAGTTTTTTGCCCATTTTCCCTGGTTTTGGATGAGCCAAACGTCTTTCTCTGGGTTTTTTTTTGGGAGTTGAGTTAACATTCTTCTGGCCAACGATATTTCTTTTTTTCAGAGGAGATTGATTATTTTGTACCGTAGGTCTTTGGGCAGTGTTGTTTCTTTGTTTGGGAGGAAGAGGAGGTAAATCAACGATTTGGATCGTTTTCTGCTTCTTCGCTGAATAAATAATAACATCAAGTAAACATTTTGCAAAAGCATAATTAGGAACTAAACATTTGCATAAACATTCAAAAAAAAGAAATATTTGCTTAACCACCAACCATCATTATGTTGTAGGTATCCTTCACTCAGTCTTTTCCTCGTCATTTCTAACTTGGCTTGATGAGCAGGATCGTTATGCATCATTTTTGGGTTCTAGAAGAAGAAGAAATGCAAAACATGTCAAGCCATATACATTCAAAATCATTGATAGCAACTCAGCATTAATCTTACCCTGTTGTCCGAATCAGTAGTCGCTACCATGGTATTGACAGGAAGAACAATATCTTCGATAGCTTTTGATTGTTTACTGCAATTTTGAAGTCCCGTCAACTTATATTTTTTAAGTGGGATTCGTAATCGCATATGCTTGGTTTCTATTTGACTACTACTATCTTCATTCAAACTCTCTGTCTTGCCATTTTCTTGTTCATTCTTATCACAGTCTTGAGGATTGGAAAAAAAAAACAATATGAAAAAGAGGAGTTAGAAGTTAGAACTTGACAATATTGTACTATTATAATCAATCTAAAAATAAATAAGATGATGAAGAAACATACTTTGAACATAATTTAAGTCATCAAAAGGCTTCATAGTTACTTGAATTTCCATAGGAACTCCACCATCATCTACTAGAGGTAATCGAGCCCCTCCTTCCTGATCAATAATAGAATCTGGAGTTTCTTTTGAAATGTCTGTGTTAATTTCGTAGAAAAAAATATCAAGTGGTTAAAAAAACAATCAACATTGTTTTTTTTTTTGAAAAAAAGACACTCGATGAACAAACAAACCTTTTTTTCCTATGGCTTCTTTTTCTTCAACCCACTGATCTACCAAGTCTTTCCACTTTCTAAAATTAAACACACACGAAACTAGCATCAGCACCAACACACTTAGCTATGATCTCTGGAGAGGGAGAGAGGGAAGTTAAACTTACTTTATAAGAGATTTAGCTAAATCTCGTACTTCACTTGACTTGTACTTACGGAGATTATTAACAACAATTCCAATCTTCGATTTCTAGAGTCATGTATATGAAAGATCAGTCTTATTTAACAATCAAGAATACAAAAAAAAAATCTTGAAAGACCAAAATTAATGAAACTGATGATTAGCTAGCTCACTTCAAGTGTTCCATAAGAAATCCCAATGGAAAGAAGACGTTTTAATGACTGTAAAATCTCATCATCAGACTGCAACAGACAGAAGAATATAAAGATTTAATTAATTTCATCATTGGGAGTTTGATCAATTCAAACAAAATTAAATCCTAAATAACGAAAAAAGAAAGTGATTAACCTCAGCTCGGTAAAGAATTTCTTTCATTTCCATCACCTCTGCAAATATCTGATTTTCTACAGCCATGGCATTACTCATGTAATGATCATCATTATCAGCATCGTCATCCTCCTCCTCATCCTCATCTAACATTTCTTTTTCCCCACATTTATCATCTTGGAAGAAAGGGGGCTTGAAACAGAAAGTATTGCGGTCATAGCAAGATTGAGAAGAAGAAGACGAGGAGTACAACTTCATTGCAAGGCGGTCTCTGTGATTAACCAAATCCTCTGGACAATCTTTCTCCGCGACAAGAATCGCATTCTCAATGACATCAATAATGGAGCAACGAGATGTCCGAAAGAATTTCCTCCATGTTTCAAATCCCTGGATATCTGTCATCTCCATCGCATCAAGCACTGGCGTCAAATCGATCGATCGTTCGATCAACGAGGTGGTTCAAAAAAGAGCGATATCAGAGAGAGAAAATCTCTCCGGACATTCCCGAGCGCGCCAACAAACAGTAACGGAAAGAAAGAAGAAGAAGATAAACTCCAAAGAATTAAGCCGTCGTCGGAAGAATGACGGCGGAAGAGGAGAAGAACGAAATCTTCCGGCAGGCGGTTTCTTCTTTAGGAAAGATTCCAAGAAGAAGAAGAGCAAATCCGCAATCTTTCTTTTCCGAGATTTTCCGCAAACAATTTCGAGTGAAAGAAAACGATTAGTTTTTCTTCCTTATATTATTTTTCCTCAAAATCTCAAATCGATGGTTTCATTGTGGGCGGTGGACATGGATTATAGAAATTAATTAAGTAAATGAAGGGCAAGTTTGGCATTGTACTATTGGTTGGTCCGTTTGAAAGTCAGACTCATAACTGCCAGAAGATCGATCGGAAAAGACTACGATCTGCGGCGGAGATGGAGGAGAATGAGTTCAGAGGGTTTTTAGAAGTCTTTCCGGTCATCCGATCTCGAAACTACCATGTATGTATATATGTATACATAAATTTTCTTCTTCTTCTGTTTTTCTGTTTTATTTTGAGAAGTTTAGTAAATATTGACGTTGACCTAATTCCTAAACCCTTGATTTCCCGACGGATTGGATTTAAATGATCAACTCTTAATTTTCTGACTTTTTCCAATCAATTTGTTCTTCTTCTTCAATTTAGTCAAACTAAGGATTGAGATTTCAAAAGCTTGACTTATTGATGGCAGGGAAATGTTTGTTTGGAAATCTTAGACTGCTGCAATATATTTGATTCGACACTAAATGACTAAGTTTGATCATTCTCAGGTCGATGGTCTAGAACTGTTGCAAGATTCAAATTCTTCTGCACAGAATGAGGTGATTTGATGAAATCTATTTCATTTGCATCAATCATTAATATCTACGCAGAGGGATGGATTATTTAATGTTCTTTAGCTTAAGGTTCATTCTCAGGTTGGTGATCCAGATGTGCTGCAAAATTCAACTTCTTTTGCACAGAATGAGGTAATTGATATGAAAGATGCTTCGAAAGGTATTTACACAGATCCATTTTGGCACAAGTTAAGATTGAAAACTGATAAAAAGGTTTGATACTTTTCGTCTTTATTTTGCCATTGGTTTCCAAGGTTTTAAATAAACACACCTAATTCCCCAGTGACAATTGAACTTTGAATAAAAAGCTCTGCATTTTCTTTCATTTGCCTCAGGTTGATTCTGTCAACTCAGAGAAATTTTGCAAGACATTTCAACTTGCCTATGAAAAGATGGTATGAAAATCAGCTTGCAGTTTCTTTCAGACATTCTATTCATTTTCTTTACTTTCGAACCTCGATTCTCCTACCTACCAGAATTCACAGTATTGATAGATTTTCTGTTTTTTTTACAGGTGTGTGAGATGTTGAGTCCTGATGCTCTTCGGAACTTTGTCAGTTCAAAGCGATCACCGCAATAGATTAAAAAAATATCCAATTAATGAGGCATACTTCTTTACTTGTTTATATGTGTAAAATATGTTTCTTGACAAATTAACTATTTTCTGAAGCTAAGCTAAGGTAATAACCTTAAACCCTTGTAATTTCGTTACTATTCAAGAAAGTGATTCTATATTTATAACATAATCTTTGAACTTTACGTTATTTCTCTATTACCCCATGTTGAACTCAGCGACGCAAAGTTGAGAGATCTCAAGTGGCGAAGAAATGTTTTTACTGTTTGGAAGTCATATATTGACGTAACGTATTGTATGTGAATATAATATCGTAATAAATATATACTCAAAACACCAAGAGAATCCAAAGAAAGACTAAGACCGAAATCAAGAAACAAAAAATCTCAATTTCTCTCAATTCCTATAAGCCCTGTACCGCGTGCCTTTTTGAAAATAAATTGTGAGATAGATGGATTTATTATTAGTGTAATATCATTACCAAAAAGCATGCTGTCATCATGCCTATTTTTCAGATTTCTCTCGGTTTTTGTGACCACTCTTGTATTCCAAGAGATTTTCAAATATTCTTTTCTCTCACAAAACTCGATTTTAGGTTTTCTTCTCCTCCCACTCGCCCTCTCCGTTCTCCCGTCGTGCTCTCCCGTTACGCAAGGACCTAACCAAGTTGAGCGCAGAGCAACGAGAAACAAAGAGAGAACATCGTTGATCATTGCAACATCGGTGGCCAGTCTATTGAAGTCCGACGTAGCGAACTTAAGCTCCGACACCATCCGAACGAGTATCGGAGATGCGGCCTTGGTGAAGACGAGCATGACAGTCACGATGAACAGAAAACAATCGTCATAGGCTCTAGTCATCCAGTAGATGACAGGCGAAATCACTCTACCGACGAAAAGGCACATGAAGATACCCCCAACAACGACGATGGTCGAGTTGCGTTTGATGCAGAGGATATAAGGAACGTTCAGCTCGAGACCGAGGAAGAACATGTAGAACATCCGATCAAGAGAAGCCATGCTGGAGAGGTAGTCCATGTTGCAAGGTCACAATTCCAACCCACGATATTTTGACTCCTGGTCCGTTTTCCGACGGATGTTAAACGAAGAAGACGGAGAATGTATTGGGTCCCAATGCATTCACCGTTTCCTGTAGTCTTGTTTCTAGCTATGGGTTGAGGTGCCGATGGGGTGGGAAACAATTAAGTACACGAACTGCCACGAAGTGTGAGCTCGTGGGAAACTATCGGAGCATCTACGTTGATAGCTTGTTGATGGATTTATACGCGTCTACAGGTAGTGATAATGGACGTGTTAACAAATATGCTTGTTTCGGAGCATCTGCATTGATGCAAGTGTTGCTAATAACATAAATAAAGATGTAATTGATTTTAATAAAGAAGACTTCATAAGTAAGAGATGTAAGTGATGGTAAAAACAATGATTTTATAAATAAAGGAGATGTAAATGGTATTAATAAATAACAACGACTTCATAAGTAAAGGAGATGTAAGTGATGTTAGTAAATGATAACGATTTCATAAGTAAATGAAGTGTAAGTGATGGTAATAACAAACAACGACTTTATAAGTAATGTTAATAAGGAACAACGACGTTAAAAGTACAGGAGATATAATTGGTGTTAATAATGAACAAAGACCTTATAAGTAAAGAAGATGTAAGTTGTAAAATTAGCGACCTATGAAATTGGTAAACTGTGAGGGAGTGATATAGAGTAATGGGAAAAATACTAATAAAAGTGATGGACAGACGAGATTAAAAATACAAAAATCAGACGGCTGAAATAAAGTGAGTTATTTGAGCTTAACTGAAAATTCTTGTATTTAATTAATTTCAAATAAAACCAAATTAATGGGTAATACCAGATCGAGTACAGCATGCAAAGTAAGGTATATATCAAGAGTATTGAAAAAGGCATAAGGCCCTAGAAGTTCGAGAAAGATCGGATAACGCAATAAGCAGGCTTGGACTCTCGACCAGGCCTAGATTGGGCAAATTCTCTCCTAGCTCTTTATAGACTCACGGGCAACAACGGAGTTGATTGGAAATCAGACCACGTACATCTGAGGAGTCGACTAGCTAGATTCTAGGGTCAATCGAATCGATCAACCTGCAGAAAACTAGCTAGTCTGTTCTGGACTATGGTCGATTTTCCTCCTTGATAGTCGATCGTCGCCAGGTCGGTCCCAACTCAGTCGGTCGGCCCTAATCGAAGTTGGATCCGACTACCCAAACGACCTACCATTCCGATCGATTTTTCCCTTCGACAGAGTGAAATGGCCAATCTATACTTTGGAATTCCCTCATTTCACACACAGATACCAAGTGACCGACCTCTTTCAAAACAAAGGAGTGAAGTGTGCAATCAAACATCCAGAGCTTTCGGTCCAAACGATTAATAATGCTTCTGCATTGTGAAGTCAGACGATCAACTGGTTGACATCGAATAGCAGTCGATCGACCAATCCGACACTGTTGAGTACGACCACTACAAAAAAAAGTAGGCAGTTCGGACGAAGCAAAGTTAACGGAATTTCCGTTACAAATACTTATTATCAAAGTTAACGGAATTTGTAACGGAATTTCCGTTAACTTTGCTATTTCCGTTACAAATACTAGAACTTATATATTGTAACGGATTTTTTAAGTATTTTTAACGGATATTCCGTTAAAAATAACAATTATTTAATAATTTTCATAATTAGGGTTAGGGTTAGGGTTAGGGTTAGAGTAAATGTAAATAATTATGGTTAGTGTTAAGGTTAGTGTTAGGGTTAATAGAAATTAATAAAAATAAACAAAAATTAATAAAAATAAGTATATATACATATTTAGATAGTGTTAGGGTTAGAAGTTAGGGTTAAAAGTAAGAGTTAGAAGTTAGAAGTTAGGGTTAGAAGAAGTTAGATTATAGTTTTTTTAGATATTATAAATTATCAAAAATTTAAAGTTAGATTATAATTAGATAATTATAAAAATTTAAATTATAAAAATTATAAATTGAAGTTATTTTAGATATTTTAAATTTTAAAGTTAAAAAATAAATTTAAATTAAAGAAGGTATTTTAATTTATAAAGTTAAAATTTCAATTATAAAAGTTATTTTAAATTTTAAATTATAAATCCTAAAAACTAAAAATCAATTTAATAAATTAAATATTTTAAAACTTATAAAATAAGTTTATTTTACATTAAAAAAATAGAAGAAGTTATAAATTAAAGTTATTTTAAATTATAAATCCTAAAAAATAAAAAATTAACAACTATATAGTGATTTTTTTAAAATTATTAAAAATTAATTACAACTAGTGATTTTAATAAATTGTAATATTAACTTTTAAATTTTAAACTAAGTTAAATTGTAATATCATTTTAAAGTTATTTCCCAAAAGATTTTAAATTTTATTTTATAATTATTTCCCAAAAGTATATATTATTTCCCAAAAATATAAATTTCCAAACTAATGTTATTTCCCCCCCCAAAATCGATTTCCCCCCAAAAGCCCCAAAACCCCCAAAACCCAAATCGATTTCCCTCCGGCGATCTTGTTTTTCACCCACTCCCATCTCCGGCGATTGTTAATTCGATTTCTGACGAGCAACCTAGAGACGACCAGCGGCTTCCGACCGGCGAGCGACGACCAGCTCTGAGCATCTCCGTCTGTTGTTAATTAGTTGCTCTGGGCTTCCGACCATCTCCATTCTTCCGACGATCGATCACTTCCAGGTAAGTTGAAGTTTAATGGTTGAAGTTTAATGGTTGAAATTAACTAAGTTGAAGTCTTGTGATCATTATGGCTAAGTTAACAGTAAGTTATATTCCCTGTTATGGCTATGGTTGAAAAATTATTTTCCGTTATGGCTATGTTATGGCTAAGTTTACAGTAAGTTATTTTCCCTGTTATTTTCCCTTGTGATCATTATGGCTATGGTTGAAAAATTATAACTAAGTAAGTTATTTTCCCTGTAGTTTATGTTTGCTATTTCATGTAAATGAAACACAAAGTTAGAACTTAGTTATAATGACCTTTCAAGTTTGAAGCATTTCCATGCATTCTGAAAAATAGTAATGATTTGTTTTGTCACATGAATGCATCAATCTGTTTATATGACAGACTAGTGCTTACTGCTTAGTCTGTGACGACGAATAACTTCTTGTTCACTCCTGTCCGCCGTCAAGCATCTTCTAGGTAAGTTCATCACCTCTAGTCCATTCCATTCTAGTATTTCTGAATTATTTTTATCAATATTTTAAACAGTCATTGAACCATTTGATTGATTTTGTTCATGACCTACAAAACCTGCATTATTTTCAGAATTTTGAGTTTTGCTTTGTATATTTCTATGCAGGTTATTAATCTTGCCTGCTAGCTATTGTCGAATTTTGCTCAAAACTCTGTGATTTATCATATCCATGACCTGTGGAAGATGATTTGCTTTCATAGTCTTGAGTTTTTGAGTTATTTTCAGAGTTTTGGACTTGGTTTTGTATGTTTTTATGCAGATTATTAGTATTACCTGCTATCACTGAATTTTTCTCAAAATTATGTGACTTATTATGTTTGTGACCTGTCAAATGTGAATTGTTTTCACAATTCTGATTTCTTGAGTTATTTTGAGTGTTTTGACTTTGGTTTGATCTATTTTTATGCATGTTTCCTACTGTTCCTGAATTTTTTTCAAAATCAAGTGAGGCAGTCCTTTTTTGGTCTTGCCCTGAGGTATCCCCTGGACCAGTCTCTTGACTGTTTTGGTTATCTTGTCTAGGGTTAGTTCTTTTGTTTGTTTTTTTAGTGAATTTTCCTCTTTCTAATGTTCTTCTATCTTCAGAGGATGTTTTATTTTCTTGAAAATTATTATTTTCATTTATTTGACTTATTTCTTCTATTTCTGGAATTCTTTCTTCAGAATAGTTTCTATCATGATCTGAATTGTTATTGGCCTGATTATCTTCAGTTATAGCCAATAATTTTCTATTTATTCCTGTTTTGGTTTTTTTATGTGTCTCTGAATTTTTATTTGATTCTGATTCAAGACCAGGTCTTGTGTTGGCCTGTTTCATATTTTTTTGTTTTTTTGTTTATTTGAATTTTGAATTTTAGTTATTCTTCTTTTGTTTTTATATATATCATCTTGAATGATTTGTTCATAAACTATTCTTCCAATCTTGGATGGAAGAATAGTTGTAGAAAATTGGGTGAAATACTTCATTTCTGAGAACATGTGATAGCTTCATTTACTTTTGGGTGAAATACTTCATTTCTGAAAAAAGAAACCATTATATTTTTTCCGGCAGATATTTCTTTTTCACGTCGAATTCTACCGGCAGCGGCGACGTTAAATCCCTAATCTCGGCAGCGATATTTCTTTCTAAATCCCTGTACTTCACAAACCGATCTCCACTCCGGCACTCCCATCCTACACGGTAATGTGTATTCTATTCTTATTTTCTTTTAGTTTAGTTTGGGACAAAAATAGATCTGTTAAATCCACGATTTGTTCATTTGTTTGTCCACGATTTGTTTAATCCCTAAAAAATATGTTGAATCCCTAAAAAAATTCTTTGTTTCTATTTTCATCAAAATCAGTTCATTTGTTTCTATTTTAATTTCTCTTCATTTTTTTTTGTTTCTTGCATTGTAACCCTATTTCAAATCCCTGTTTTCTAAAATTCTGTTATATCATGTTATGAATTTAATATAGCTGCCTCAAACTTCTTCATTAAACTTCTTCATTTAATATAGCAGCGCTGCAGTTAAGATGCATTCCCCCCAAAATTTTAATGAAATATTTGCTTGAAAATGTAGGGCTCTTGCAACATCCAAGAGGTGCCTATGTTTTCTTTCTACTCTTGCATTTTGTGCAGGAGTATAGGGGCAAGAAAATTGCTGAACTATACCATGTTTTTCAGCCATTTTCTTGAAATTATTGGAAGTGAATTCACCTCCATTGTCGCTTCTAATAATTTTTATTTTTGTATTATATTGATTTTTAACCATTTTGTAGAAGTTTTCTATACATTCTAATGCCATCAATTTATCTTTAATTAAATAAATCCATGTACCTCTACTAAAATCTTCTACTATGGTTAAAAAGTAGTTAAAACCATCATGGTTGTAATGGGAAATTTTCCCCACAAATCTATATGAATGAGATCAAAATTTTTTTTAGCTTTTGAAGAACTAATAGCAAATTTGAGTTTTGTTTGCTTTGCTAGTGGGCAAATCATACAATTCTGTTCAACATTTTTAATATCATATGAAAAAGATTTATGTAAAGAAAAATTTGAATTTTTATTAAAAACAGGATTTTCATCCTTTTTATTCAAAACAATACTCCTATTTATTTTAGGATTCAAAATAGTATTTTTATCACTATTACAAGTACTATTTTTACAGATTGCTATTACAATCATAAGTTGGATTTTTACATTTAATCTTGTATTTTGAGGCTAAAATTTTCATCTTTTCTGAGGAGATGTGCCCCAATCTATGATGCCATGTCTTGAAGTCGATGGCTGAATTTGCTAGGAAGATATGGGGGGTGAAAAAATATAATCCATTCCTTGATTCACCCTTGCCAATCACTCTCCCGGACTTGTTTTCCTGAAATTTAAAACAATGATCATCAAAGATTACTTTAATGTCATTGTCTAAAGTTAATTTGCTTATAGCTATGAGATTAACTTTAAATTCAGGAATGAATAAAACATTTTTAAGGACTAGGTTTTCAGAAATTTTGATGCACCCAACCCCTTTAACTACAAGAGTTTTGCCACTAGGTATGGTGACAAAATGGTTGTATTCTTTTGTTAATGGTTTGGTGAATAAATGAATGCTACCTGTCATGTGTTGTGATGCCCCGGTATCCACTATCCAATTTTCAATATGAGAATTAATATTAAATGAAAATGATAAGAAATTACCAGAGTTACTATTGGCCTTTGTTGAAGAGATTAATTCTTTGAATAGTTGAATCTCTTCTTGACTAAGAACTAGTTGTTGCTGGTTGCTAGTGGATGTGACCTGATTTGCAGCATCTAAGTTTTCATTATTAACTTTCTTCCCCTGAAATTTCTTTTTATCCTTGGGTCTCCCAACTAAATGGTAGCATTTATCCCTAGTATGACCATAATACTTGCAGTTGTCGCAGTAGTACTTAGTATCTAGCTTTTTTCCACTCTTAGAATACATAATCCTTGATTTATCATAGTCTTTAGGAGCATTCTTATCTTTAGAGAAAAAAGCAGATTCTATCTTTTCATTATTATTTTATCTAAACTTGAACCTTTGCTTCTCTTCTTGAATAACTAAACCAAGAATTTTATTCATGTTGGGTAGTTTTTCTAAAGACAGAATTTGAGTTCTAAGGTTGTAAAAATTCTCATTCAATCCTAGGAGAAATTGATGTATCATATCTCATTAAAATTAAATTATTATTTCACACCATTAGTTTCCATCCAATTAGTTCATACATTGCTAACATGTTAAATGAAATTGAATCATTTTACCCATGTGCTAAAATCGATGCATGCATCACAAATGAAAATTTAAATAATCCATGTAATGTATCTCTCAATCTCATTCATTCACATACCATCGATTTATTTAATAATAAAATAAATTCATATGACGCATATATTCTGGATATGAATTCAATTAATGCATGCATTGTTAATTCACACTCATGTCATGATAAGGATTCAACTGGAATCGGAAATTCCGATTGGATAATTGATACAGGAGCATCACAACATCTGTCTGGAAATAAAAAAGTTATTTACTGACTTGCATCATCATGACGTTGATACTACAGTCAAGTTACCGAATGGAAATGTGTATAAAGTATGCATAATTGGGAAAGTGAAGCTATCATCAAAAATTACAAATGTCATTGAACCATAGGGATTAAATCCATCTGATGCCAACCGTAGTCTAACATTTCGAGGTTCTATAGCAAATTCTGAATTGACACCATTTAACACTCTCCATTGTTCCGTATCTGCTGGATGACGAAGTACACCATCTCTCAAACGATGATCCTCATGCCATGTCATATCAGTACATACCTAGTTTGAATAAATTAAAATATTTTAGAATGTGATTGATTGACGAGTATTTGACACATAAGAAA